>QLOM01001922.1:0-15596 GCA_003313785.1 Termitomyces sp. MG148 | reverse complement strand
ATTATCAATATAACAGAATGAATAACAAGTCCAAATTAACTGCTTTAGTCATGTCAAGCCATAACCGAAATCCCAAAGGGAAAAACCAACATGGAGATGTTTGTATGTTTGGATTCAGTTTTCTGAAATATCTCCTTACTAGAATCATGGATATAGTAAAGGAGGATGACCCATATCTTGCTGCAATCTTAGAAGAATACCATCGTCAAGCCATTACTAGTAATAAGCTGATATCCAGCCTCTTGCTGTCTAATCACAATATCAAGATGAGGTAAACTTTAATACCATTCAATAGTTACAGGACTGACACTACCAATAAAGCGCATCAACTGTGAAACGTCGTCATGGAGCACTAGGTTTCACAGCAGGGGCTGGAACATTGAAGACTCTTCCGTCACTTGAAGCTACTCAACTCGTGCTCAAACAAATGGATAATGACCCATCTCGCCAACAAGGAGTTACAAACATGCGTCACAGAGTTGCTATGGCAGGTGGTGTTATTTTAACCAAGAAGTTTGTCCGAGACATTATGCAACTCTATGATGAAGATGGCTTCATAATACGAGATCCTAGTTCAAAAAAAATTCATCGTGTGCAAAAGGTCCCTCTTGGTATTCATGAACGATGGTCTGGAGATGGGCATGACAAGTTATATAAAATAGGCTTTCCTATTTGGGCCGTAGTTGATGATGCCACGTCAACCTGGCTTGATGCTTGGATTGTTCTATCCAATAGGATGGGTCATGTCATTGGCTATCTTTTTTTATGTTTAGTGGAAAAATATGGAGGTAAGTGCATTACTAAAAGACTGCATTTAGTTACTCAAGTTTTAATATCGCAACAAGGAATGCCTACTCAATTTACAACTGACTGTGGATCAGAAACAACACAGCTTTACGGCCTTGTCAATGCCCTCAGGTATTTAGTAGTGCTATTTTTTCAATATTACTGCAAAAGCTTAGTGTTATTACAGAGAAGCATTCCATCCTGAATATAATCGTGAGGAGCTACCAGCTCATGTATATTTCAAGAGCGTACACAACATATCTGTTGAACGGTCATGGCTTAGATTAAGACTAGATTGGGGTGACAATGCAGTGATTACTTTTGAAGAAGGTGCCACCAAGTACAACTATAACGATCAGGATCCACAGCAGTAGTAAGTTTTACCTATACAGTAGCCTTTTTATTTTTGCTTAACTAATGATGACTTAGTGAACTCTGTCAATGGTTATGGTCCTACTTTTTATGCAAGACATTAAAGGAATTTATAGAGGTTCAAAATGCTTATAGATCTCGCCTTGATCATCAAAAGCATGGACCATCTGGTATGTCCCAAAATGTTGCATTCAGTCTTCCTCAGGAATGGGGAGGGAAAAATTACCTGCTGCCTGTGAATATAGACATTATTCAGCAGCTCAAAGAGGCTATGGGTGGGGAATCGATCTTGAATTTTGTGTCAGATGAGTTTGCCAAAGTTTGTCAAAGGGCATTTGATTCATTACACATAGAAGCCTTGACATTTGAGAATATCTGGTATGTATTTTGGGATATGTTTCCTCTCGTATCTCCCCGCTTTTAAAATGTCAATACTGTAAACATAAATACTGTACTGTCTATTACAAATCTACTATTTATAGTCCTTTGCAAACAAGCAGATCTTTTACGTTTCTTTGACGTTTTTTGACATTTGCCATAGATTCTATAGTCCGAGTCGGCACCTAAGTTTTACTTTATCTCTTCTTTTTGTAGTGTGCTACAATGGCAGTTTGTCCTCAGTGCACTCATTCTTTTCCTCGTATCTTAGAAGAGCAACTTCCATGCTCTAAATGCAAAGCCAGAAAACCAGGCCTGTCTAATGCTGAAATGCAGGTACTGAACGTAAGAATGGTGATTTTTTATTATTATTATTTGATGCTTTCAACACTGCTTTTAGAATAAACCACAAGAGGGCGTTGTAGGGGGCCGGTGTTGCGGACGGCCGTGGGGCTCAATCAGCAAGCCGAGAGCCTCCCAGGCGGCGCGTTTTGTAAGGGATATCTGGTAGTCATTGTTAGTAACGATTTTTGTGATTTGTTACTCACTACTATGGGTGTCCTTGGGTGATCAGTCCAAGGGTGGCCAACAGATGTGCAGCTTGTGGACTTATGTCAAATGCATTTACAAAGGCACTTTGCAATGCCTGCATCAAATTTTATCGTTAGTTTTTCATTGAATTCCCACACTACTTTATAAGATCTAATTTTTACAATAGAAAATGAAACGGTTATCCCTGTTCAAATCCTAAAATTACCAGGGATAGCAGGCATTCTTGTTCCTTCTGAGAGTAATGAGATAATGGTTTCTGGAAATAGTGATTTAGCTGCTTCTTTGGTCTTGCAAAACGCAAGTGACTATCAACAAAGAGCATCAAGCAATCGTTTAATAATGGGCCCTCCAAAATCAACTACTTCCTTAGGTCTAAACAGGTTTAAAAACATTAGTGCAGCAAACAAAATTCGAGCTGAACGAAGCATTAAAAAAGCTGAAGCAAAACTACTTGACAACAAACATGGGATAAAAATTATAGCTAGCTTATGGTCAATTTCAGTCCGAAAACAGAAAATGACTTCAGTGCGCATAGCATAATGTTTTGCCTTGTCTATGATTCAATTGATGAGCAGGTTGGTCAAATCCGTGTATCAGGAGTCTTCAAAGGATCTCTTGTAATTAAATCTGCTTTGGATATACTTTTGGAGAGAGTCAAAAATGAATTTGAAGAACTCTATCCAGAGGCTGTTCAGCTGTCTTGGTACATCTATATTTTACTTTAGTTAGAGTCACTAACAAGAAATGCGTAGGACATACATTAAACTTCTTGCCCATGAGACAATTTCAAAATTTACGTCAATTGAATATTTTGACCGCACAAAATCAGTTCAAGACTTATTCAATGAATTTCAAGAGCATCGCCTTGCAAGCACCTCCCTTCTTAAGACAAGAACCATTGAAATTTGGTTTGCTTATCAACAGGATGTTATTGTGAGTATTTATTTATCTGCTTTTATTCAAGTATTAATTGTCTCCAATTTGACCATTTATTTCCCCAAGCACCCCGAAGGAAGTGAATTTGAGTCATGGACTCCAAACATATCTGCAGTTGCAGGAAAAAAGAGGGCTGCTAGCTCAGTCTTTCCTTCTGGTTTTGTATCGTGTCATCATCCAGCACCTTCAACAACTCTTATGTCCTCCTTTGCAAATCCAGTAGCAATGTCAAGTGCTTGTGCAGTTGACTCTTTTATTCAATCATCAAGCCCCGAGAATTTCATCGATCATCGCTCTTCTCAGATTCTCAAGAGTGCTTTTCGTGTACCGGCAGTTGTACACTGCTGGTCAAGAGAACCCAAAATGATTTCATGTTCATTTATTCTCACCAAGGCCAAGTTTCAGAAGGACTGCTCTGTTCAGTTCTCTACTATGGACGATGATGAAACTATTTTTATTGCAGAGAAATGGGCTGCAGGAGAACGAGGTGAGATTGACAGGCAGAAGGACAACGGTTTCATTGGGAAAGGTTTTACAAAGCGAGGAATTTATGTACGTCTTCTTGATTTTCTTTTTTTCATATCATTTATATTCATAGCAGGCCCGATTCCAAGATAAAGAATATGTCATCACCTAGCCAATCAATGGAAACATGAGTGAAGAAGATGTAAAAGAAATCCTCAAAGCTGAGTTTGAGCTATTATGTCAATGTGACGGGTTCAAGCAACACTTTGACTGTTATGCAAGATCAAGAAGTTTTCATACTATTCCAGGTGAGTCAATAACCACACTATTCAACGGTCTGATTTTATAAGGACTTTATGCTCCATTTAGAATTCTACTTCAACTTTCACAGTGCTATTCTTGGCGAACTCAAGCCCTCTGTATCATCTGGAAGTTGTGTTTTACCCCATTACCATTTCTTAGCCACTCGTCTATTGCCTTGTGGAAAGGTTGATGGACAAATACAAAAATTCACAGGTAATGATGATATCGACAATGCTACAAACAACATTACGATGGCAGTACATGCATTCAGCCATTTTTCATTGCGCTATTCTATGGAGAACTTGCTTTTCTGTGACTTGCAAGGTAATGTTGCACCGACTTCTTGTCTTCATGACTCTGACCATATGCTAGGCATGCCAGATTCTAAAGGCATAATGTGTTTAATTGACCCACAAGCACACACGTCAGCACCTCTTTGTTTCTTTTATAGACTCTTAATATTGATGCAAAACAGCTCTCAAACTTCTTCATCTCGCAGGATCTACTGGGATGGTGGTCCGTCAAAAATCAACAGATTCAAGAAACAGCATGCCAAACAATGTGAAAGAAACTGGATTTGTAACCGCCTTGGCTTGAGAGATGTAACCGTTGAATATAGTAGTGATACCAGCGGCCAAAGTGCTGACAGTACTACTCACAAAAAACACACTTTAGGCTACATTATATAGCGTGCCCAGGTTGCATGTATACTTCAAGTTTGCTAATAAATATCGTCACAGCACTATCTGTGCACCACTCACCAGTACCTACATGGATCTCTAAGAGGTTTAACAAAGATAAATAGTTGTATTTGACTACTACCCATGGTAAAGTCATGGAGGTATCATCATACAATCCTATAGACTTAAAGATCAATTCAAAAAAGCTGCCAGCGAGGAACAAAAGCATTATATCAGCAAAATACATGATTACAATGAGGACTATTCCAAAAGCAATCCATATTCAGGGGTCAATAATGCACAGCGGCAATAATGTACAGCGGCCTGGACGTGGTAAAGATCAAGCTTGTAGTGGCACTGAAAAAACAAAGATGTAAACGTTGGGAAAGCAAAAAAAAATCTCATGCATACCAACGTTCTACATAGCCTGCAATACATCAAAGATAAGCCGGCCACAAAAGATAAGCAAGACATCTGCAACTCACCTAGAACAAGATAGCATGGCTGCCAAATATGTGCAAGAGGCCAAAGATGTGCGCTTCTTCATGGTTTTCAGATAGATCAATGAACTTGATGCATTGAGTTAGTTGGAAAGGTCTGCAATACATCGGTGAGCTGCCCAGAAAAGATCAGCAAGACATTCTGCAACTGGACCTAGAACGAGATAGCGCAGTTGCCAGATATCTGCAGGGAGGCCAACAATTATGTGTCTCTTTGCGGTCCCTCAGATAGATCAATGAACTGGATGATATATGCATTGAGTAAAGGGGAAAGGTCCAACATGAAAGGTAGACAAGAAAAACGGTGATAGGAACGAATAAACAGCTATAATACGGCCAACCCACCCTACAGTATGCTGACTCATCTACAATCTCCAGTGAAAATGGGGTGACGGTCCCCGTGTCACGTCGAGCACACCTAAAAACGGGTAGCTAGGACCCCATCAGCATGAAATGATCAGGCGGAACGGGAAATCTACTGCCGGTCAATTCAAAACAGACCTGACCCCAATGGACAACGGTAAGAGTGCTACAGAAAAAACGTAGGGTCTTTATTATATAATATTTGAATTGCAGACACAATTTAGATTCTTCAAAGTCAAAATAGCTTGAAGAACAACATAGATCTCGGTGCCTGTTGCGTCACTTGGCGGTCCATGGCACGTTCCCACTCTATCTTGGTCTGGTCTGAATACTTTACATACCATGATGCCACGGCATTGCATTGGCTACTTCGCCAAGTAGCATACTAGTACTCGTCATATATCCTCTTCTTTTCTTATGATCGGAACAAACAATTGACAAGGTGATTTCTGACAAGTTACCCAATACTGAATAAAGATGTCCTCAGGCTTTCTACCACTAGCATATAAAGGATGGATTACTGTAGTGCGATGTTCAGCAATTTTGAATGTTCTCCACACTGGGTATCTGGGCTCTCTATTTCATCAGTACTGTCACGCGTGCTGCATTGCCTGCATGTCCGAACACCGCCAATGCTGACTACGACTTCATAGTCATCGGCGCTGGTGCCGGAGGTGGACCTCTTGCAGCCCGGCTTGCAGGGGCTGGCTACTCAGGTCAAGCTCTTATTTCCTATGCTATTTATATCCTTAGCTTAACTCCTCCTTATACCTCAGTTCTCCTTGTGGATGCTGGCCATGACACGGTCAATTACAACACAATGATTCCTGCTTACTCTCTTCGGTCACTTGAAGGTATTTAGGCTGAGCTAAATGTAACATGAATCTCTGCACCTCACATTTTCCATTTCTCTAGATCCACAAATTGCTCTCAATTACACCTATCAAGAATATCCTGCTGATTTTTCCATCACAAGAAACAACCAATGGTGGGCTTCTGTGGACTTTCGTTTGTGAAAAATGTTGAGACTAATGTATCAGGTATCCTCAGGCTCGTGGGCTGGGAGGCTCAACAGTGAGCCGCTTGATTTACAGTATGCTTAACCAACACCCACTTTGCTCTCGAGATCCATAATGCTATGATCAACATTATTTCTGGTACTCAACAAGATTTTGATGGCCTGGCCAAGATATCCGACGACCCAACGTGGTCGAGAAAAAATATACAATCTTACTTCCGCCTCATTGAGAAAAACCTCTATCTCTTTCCACACTTGCTGTTTCCAGACCATGGTTTCAATGGGTGGCTGAAGACCAACCTTCTTCTGCTGGATGTTTTCATTGAAAATCCTTTCTTCCTTGGTCAAGTTATTTTTATTTTCCTTTGAATGCCTCCTTAATGAATTTCTTCTTTAGATCTGCAGCCTGCAGCGCTCTTCACATCCCAGTGGGACCCTTTTGTGGCTGGCCTTCCGATCCCAGACCTTAACAGCTTATCGGCCAACTCAGCGATTAGCGTCGGTAGCACCAGTTTCACTACTGATAACCAGCATATGCGATCCTCTGTGCGGGACAGGCTAGCAGCTATTCTACAATTCCACCCTGAGAAACTTCACCTGGCCTCGGACACCCTTGCCACAAAGATTCTGCTGTGTAACTCTAGCTCGACCGTAACAGCTTACGGCGTGCAAATAGCACCCGGCACTGCTTTGCCAGTCGCTAGCAATTTCAATGGGAAGGTTACCCTCAATGTTCAGAACGTCACAGCGAGACACGAAGTTATTATCAGTGCTGGTGTGTTCCAGAGCCCCCAGCTTGTAAGTCAACATTCTATTCGCTGTTGCGGCCGTCGTTGACCACAAATGAACCCTAGCTTATGCTTTCCGGGATTGGCGACAAGGCTCAGCTTTCGCAATTCGGGATTGAACCTGTAGTGCACCTACCAGGTGTTGGTAGCAATTTACAAGGTGATTGGTCCATCGTACTGGCTCAGAATATCTGAAACTAAAGTAATTCCTTGAGATCGTGACGAAGTTGCAGTCAACTGGCTCTTGAAGAAAAACTATACCTTGTTCAATGGTTGTAGATTTTCGTCTAACCGCACCGAAGACCCTTGTCTTGATTATTGGCTTGACCATAACCATAAGAATGCTTATGCATTTGTAACAATGAACTCTGTTATATCGAAGTCGTCTTCAAACCAGTCTGCACCCGATGTTCTAACATACTGGTTTCCTGTTCTTTTCTGTGGCTTCTTCCGAGGTAACCGTGAACGAATCCATCTCGACTAGAAGTATTTTGATCTTACTTTGAATAGGAGTACCGCAGGAGGTGGCCAACACTCACAACGGCCTGACAGCGGTTGTCCTCAAAGGACATCCCTCTTCAAAGGGTACCGTAAAATTAACAGGCTCTCACCCACAAGACCCTTTGAACATTCAGAAGTTGCACTTTCAGACGGCTGATGGACCTGCAGATGTCGCTGCAATCCGGGAGGGTATCAAACGTGCCAGGAAGCTTGTGGCACTGCCACCAATCAGCCCCTTCGTGATGGAGGAAATTGCCCCTGGACATAATGTGAAGACAGATGATGAGATTGACAACTTTGTGTATAAAGGAGATTGAACGAGATGAGTCAAGGATAGTGATCTACTCAGATGGCTCAATGCGAGAGGAAGACCAGGAAGTGGACACCAAGATTGCAGGTTGGGGGATTGTCGGCTACCACAAAGGGAGGAAAGTATTCTCGGATAGAGGTGGCCTGGGCCACTCAGCAGAGGTATATGACGCAGAACTTGTGGGCCTGGCACAGGCAGCAAAAACTGCCACCGGATACGTAAAAACACGAAGGCGAGTAAAACACATTCATGTATACGCTGACAACACAGCAGCAGTCACGGCAGTATACGAGCCCAAGGTAGCACCAGGTCAAACCCAAATGGCCATCCTATCACACTACGTAGACAAGTTCCTGGACGAGTCGGGGGAACACACAATAAGTATAGAGTGGTGCCTAGGCCATGCAGACATAAAGGGCAACGAACGAGCTGATGAAGAAGCAAAGAAAGGCACAGAGATGTGGGCCCATAACCACGCAACGATGACAAATGCCAAAAGGAAATCAAAGGAGAAGGCACTGGAAAGGTGGAGGGATGAGTGGAAGAAAACACCAAACACTGGAGGATTCACGATTGCGAACAGACTTCCACCAAAGTGGAAGCCTAGGGAACACATAACGAGGACGCCAAGGGAGGTATTTGCTAGACTCACCCAGTGCCGCACAAAGCATGCCTTCATAGGTGAGTACTATGCTAGATTTGTACCCAATGAAAGGATAGGTTGCCCTTGCAGGGAGAGATTCCAGACACGAGAACACATTATTCAATCGTGTCCGAGATATGAAGCTCATAGAAATATACTGCGTACAGTGGACGCACAAATGGAACTCGGGAAACTGCTAGGTACGAAGGAGGGCCTAGAAGCGATGGCAAAGTTCCTCGAGAAGACAGGGGCGTTCACAAAAACAGGCTCGAAACGAATTCAGAAGGAGACACCGCAAGAAGAGGACGAAGAAAACGAAGAAGATGAAGAAAGGTGGTGGGAGCAGATGGAAGGAGACAGGGAGGCGGACTACGGTCTAGTGGAGGAGGAGGCTGAGGGACAGGAGGAGGAAGGGGTAGGGGAGGAGGACAGAGGGAGGTAGGGAGGAAGAAAAGAAAAGACGAAGAAGACGAGACAAAAAGGCCAACACAGGATGGCAAGGCGTGCGATTACACACCACGGGAGGTCAAGACATTCCGCATTCGCGAAGGCAGAAGAAAAGCATGGTATACGATACACGACACATGACCCCTCAACACCAAAAACCCAAACAGCCCCCAAACCTATCCATGAACCACTCTGACGCGTTCACGACGTAAACACGCCCATTGCAAAAGCCACATTAGACTCTGCGAGGAAAGTTCTACCATACAAAACTAAGTTACAAGCACACTACCATAGAGTTCACCACACCCCAAAACGGCGTAGAGTACTAACACTACCCTACCCCCGCCTCTTAGCCCTGTATTGTGGCTCGTCGGCGGCAAAAACAGAGTTCATTCATTCATTCATTCATTCGTGTATAAACGTATCTTCGGTGGGTGCCTTCCCTGACCCCTTTCCCGGCTTTTTCTCATTACAATACCCTGCAGGTCATCACGCGTGTTGTACCAATGCAATCGGGCCAGATTGTGGTGAGCAACTAGGAAAAAACCAGTGATATTGGACTAACACGGGTAGTGTTTCAGATCCTAATGCAGTCCTTGATGGTAACTTCAAAGTGAGAGGAG
Organism: Termitomyces sp. MG148; assembly: GCA_003313785.1. NCBI lineage: Eukaryota > Fungi > Basidiomycota > Agaricomycetes > Agaricales > Lyophyllaceae > Termitomyces > Termitomyces sp. MG148. The sequence continues at coordinate 5,931 of QLOM01001922.1, read as the reverse complement.
TGAATAACCTCAGAGTTGTCGACCTTAGCTCTTGGCCCAATGTTCCTGGATTTTTTGTAACCACTCCAACCTATATGGCAAGTAGTTTGAGGCTGGGAAACTCAGATGTTATTTACCAAAGTCTCAGATCTCCGAGAAGGCGGCAGATGTCATCCTTGCAAGAGCAGGCAAAACCTGAGTATATGATTGATTTGAATGACTAGTTTTCTTTGTAGTTGTAATTTTGTCATGTTGAATCAGATATTTGTCAAGTCGTACAAGCATCAATTTCAACACGTGACACAAGTGTGACCATGAACTACTACATACATACCTACGCGTAGTGCGTACGGCTTAAGCCTGCGTGGTTTGTTGTCTTGTATGACTTCTCTGACACCACTGACTCCCTACACCTCATCTGCCTCCTGAGGTTCTGTGTTCCCCGCACACTCTCTCCGGGTACTGTTGACAGTGGGAGGGTCATCCCATTCTACCAAGACGGCGCGCACGGAGATGGTATAGTGACTCCGCCTGTATCTTGGCAAGCAAGGTCTGGGACAGCTGGCTCAGCCCGGCCGCTGACGCTGAGTCTACCCCATCTCCAGGTGATACAAGAAGAGAGTGCACAAACCATCGTCACTCTGCCTAATGACGTAGTCTTCCGCGTGATGCAGAGTTTTGGTTGCAATGTTCGTCGTCAAGGTGAGCCTTCTTAATGGGCGAGTTTGAGCATCGTGTAGTCTTTTATTGGGTGTACGTGGCATACGCAAGCGTTTGTTAGATGAAGGGAAAAACGGTCATCGTCTCCCGCCAGGTCGGTTGTGTCATAATACACATGACTACGCCCTTACAGTCACCTTGTAGTTAGTAGTACATTTCCTATCTTTGTCCATTTTGTTCTTAGGTATGTCATATCATCACACTGCTACTTATTAGGAATACAATTTCGTTCTTAGTGCTTATTGGCGTATCGCATTGCGAATTGCTGTCAAGGCCTTACACTTGGACAAAGATAATATAAAATTTCTGTGCGCGAGACGACGGCTGCTCCTGAAGCTATGACAACGGGATCGACCACTGAACGGATCACCAACATAGTCTTGAGGGCAATCCAGTCTCAGTTAGCAGAGGTCACTTCACAGAAGTGGCACCCTAGTGGCCGGTTGCCAGTGGATCGACGATGTTTCAAGTGTGGAGAAACTGGGCACTTTGTAGCACAGTGCCCACAGTGGATGGCCTCGATTCAGGTGGCGGTCCGGGATGCGATGAGCAAGATGGGGAGAGAGGACCAAACCAAGGCTCTAGAGCTGCCTGAGAGTGCCATTTTACACGGACCAGGCGAAGCAGGTGCGAAGAAGAAGAGACGTAGGGCGATGCGAGCAGCAGTGATTCATGCTTGAGCACCAAGATCTGACCACGCGGCGTTGGAATTACCAGTGACATTACGAGTGCAGGCACGGGACACGGTGCAGGTCGTGGATATGAGGGCCATGGTGGATTCAGGTGCCAGCTGCTGCTTCGTGAACCAGCGCTTTGTCGATGAGCAGCAGCTGCCGACAGTGCTGAAGAAACACCCAATGCAGTTGCGGACAATTGATAACTCAGAAGTCAAGTCAGGTCTCATCACTAGGGAGGTGCATCTGTGTGTGGTAGTGGGGGAGCATGAAGAGACAGTGGTTTTTGATGTGGCGGATATTGGAGATGACAACCTCATCCTGGGGGTTGACTGGCTACGCCGACACAGCCCATCTATTGATTGGGGTCGTTCGACAATTGATTTTACATCAACCTTCTGCCAGACATCATGTTTGCGTATAGAGCGGGCGGCGGCAGTGGGTCAGGAGCAATCTCGTCCATGTCCGCAAACATTGCAGGCACGAGTGGTACTACCGACGCCAGTGCAGCAGCAGCCATGTCAAGCCTTTGCATGGAAGTCAACGTGCGCAATGCCAATGAGAACTCAGGTCTGTCAGGCTGTTCCAGCGGAGAGATTTCACCGTTTGAAAAAGGCGCGAACTCGAGTTACACGTTTTCAACGGGAGCAGCGGGTGGAGGCAGTGAGGGTGGCCAAGGCATGTATTGATGAGACCATTGCATGTGCGGAGGCAGCAGCGGGGTCGAGTGCGGGACAGACAGTGTTTTTGGAGCAGAGATGGGAGATAGAGTCAGCACGGGGTGTGAAAGGGCCATACCTGGCATCAGCACGAGCGGTGGCAGGGCGGAGCTTTTCGCAGGAGTTAGCAGAGGAGGCAGCACGACAAAATGGCAGCAAGGAGCGGGGGGTGAAGGAAATGGTGCCGAAGGAGTTTCATGAATTTCTTGACGTGTTCGACAAGCAGAGGTCTGAACGGCTGCCTGAGCACACCAAGTATGACTTGGGTATTGATTTGTTGAATGGTGCAGATGTCCCACCACCTGGCAAATTGTACCAGTTGGCCCCGGCGGAGTTGAAGGCGCTGCGAGAGTTCATTGATGAAAACCTTGCCAAGGGTTATATACGGCAGTCCAGCGCACCCTGCGGAGCTCCAGTCTTCTTTGTGAAGAAGAAAGATGGGGGCCTGCGCTTGGTGGTCAACTTTCGAGCGTTGAATGCAGTTACACGGCCCGATGCGTATCCTATTCTGTTGACTAATGAGCTGTTGGATCGTCTCAAGGCAGCAAAGGTCTTTACCACACTGGACATGCGCTGGGGGTACTATAACGTGCGGGTTCATGACGATGATGAATGGAAAACCTCCTTCCGGACACGATATGGCCAATTTGAGTTTTTAGTGATGCAGTTTGGGCTGCGCAATGCCCCGGCGGCATTTCAGCGCATGGTCAATGACTTGTTTCATGATTTGGTCGACGTGTACGTGGTTCTGTACCTGGATGATATTATTATCTTTTCAGAAGACCCGGATCAACATGATGCACATGTTCGAGAGGTTTTGCAGCGTCTTCGGAAAGCGGACTTATTTCTCAAACCGGAGAAGTGTCGTTTCAGAACAGGAGAGGTTGACTATCTTGGCCTGAAGATCTCACCTGGCTGTGTTGGCATGGACCCAGTAAAGGTCAGCGGTATCATGGACTGGCCAACTCCACGGAATTTGCGGCATGTGAACCAGTTCTTAGGGTTTTGCAATTTCTATCGGTGATTTGTGGAGAACTATGCAACAATTGTGAAACCGTTGGAGGATCTGAAGAAGAAGGATTGTATGTGGCGGTGGGGGGTGGTGGAGCAGAGTGCGTTTGAGGAGTTGAAGGTGACTTTTGCAAGAGCCCCAGTACTAATGATGCCAGATACGGAGGCACAGTTTCGGGTGGAAACTGATGCATCTGATTTTGCAATTGGTGCTGTCTTGTCGCAGAAGGCACAGGATGGGGATTGGCGTCCAGTGGCATTTTTCTCAAAGTCAATGCAGCCGGCTGAGCGGAATTATGATGTTCACGATAAGGAACTGTTATCAGTGGTGAGGGCTTTTGAAGTGTGGAGGCCATACCTGGAGGAAAGCGCATTCACGGTTGAGGTGTTTTCAGATCATCAAAATCTAGAGTATTTCATGACTGCGAGGGACTTGAGTCGACGGCAGGCGAAGTGGAGTCTTTTCCTAAATCATTTTACATTTGTGATCCATCACAGGGCAGGCCGTCTTAGTGCAGGCCCTGATGGCCTGTCCCGGCGTCCGGACCATGAACCTTCCCAGGGGATGCGTGATAATGTTGGGGAGACGGTGTTGCTGGAGCAGCGGGTGGGGAAGCGTGGTGTGGTGGTGAGGCTGTCATGGTGTGGATGGTCAGAGGTGTCTGAGCGAGTGGCAGCAGCGCAGCAGATAGCAGCGGATGGGGACATTTTGGCCAGCATTCGGGAAGCAATGCAACATGATCCACGATTAACACCAATTTTGGGCATGGCGGACGCACCAGCATTAGTGAGGACAAGACTGCGTGACTTTAGCATGGAAGATGGTGTGGTCCGTTTTCGTGGTCTGATCTATGTGCCAAATGACAAGGAAGTGAAGCACATAGTCCTTCAGCTATATCATGACTCAATCCCAGCTGGGCACCCAGAGCAGGCAAACACATTGGCCTTGATTGCACGAAACTATTATTGGCCACGCATGTCTGAATTTGTGTGACGGTACGTGGAGGGGTGCGAGATCTGCCAACGTATTAAGCCCCGACGTCAACGCCCATATGGCCCTCTGCAACCATTGGAGGTACCTGATGGTCCATGGCAGCATATTTCAACGGATTACATTGGGCCACTCCCAGTCTCATGGGGATATGATATGATCCAGGTTGTCTGTGATAAATCAACAAAACGGGCACATTTCCTGGGAGCACACTCAACGGATGATGCAGCAGCCATGTGCGACACTTTCATGGAACGTGTTTGGTGCCTGCATGGCACACCCAAGAAGGTGGTCTCTGATAGAGGACCACAGTTTGTTGCTCGGTACGTGAAGCGCATGTGGCAGAGGTTAGGCATCAAGCCGGCACTGTCAACGGCACATCACCCACAGTCAGATGGTCAGACAGAGAGAGTTAATCAAGAGCTGGAGATCTACCTACGTGCGTTCATTGATTACTATCAAGACAACTGGATGGACTGGTTGCCTTTTGCCGAGTTTGCCTACAATAACTGTGTGAGCGCCGCGACGGGTATGTCGCCATTTTACGCAGAGTACGCTTACAATCCAACATTTTTGGTTGATCCCGTGAATTCTCAACGGGTGCCCAAGGCAGACAAGCGCCTGGACAGAATCCGCGAGGTGCAAGAGGAGTTGAGAGCGTTACTGGAGTTGGCGGCGGCAAGGATGAAGCGATTTTATGATGCTTGGGTTGATGAGGCTCCTGATTACATTGTGGGCGACCGTGTGTACCTTGAACACGCAGACTTACGCTCCGACCGCCCAAATCACAAGCTGGACTTCAAGCAGTTCGGCCCCTTCCAGGTTACTCAGAAGATTTCTGATACGGCGTATAGGTTGGCTTTACCTGACGGTTGGTCGATCCACGACGTCTTTCATGTGTCGTGCTTGGTGCCTGCACATGAAGACACGATACTGGGTCGACGCCAAGAACCTCCGCCGTCGGTGCAGATGGAGTCAGGAGAGGAGGTCGAGATAGAGCGAATCTTGCGAGAAAGGCGCACAAGGGGGGGAGTGTCAGAGTTTTTGGTCCGCTGGAAGGAGTATGATGAGCGAGGACAAGTGGTTGAAGGAGTATGACATGCCGCACACGCTAGAAGCAATCCAAGAGTTCAGGGCTAACGAGAAAGCACGTGGAAAGAACAAGCGTAAGAGGGCGAGTGGCCAGGTTTGAGGATGGGGAGGGTGACCTTTTTTTTTCACTTCCATCTACCTTACAAGTGGAGGGCGGGTGTCATGATACACGTGACACAGTCACCTCGTAGTTAGTAGTACATTTCCTATCTTTGTCCATTTTGTTCTTAGGTATGTCATATCATCACACTGCTACTTATTAGGAATACAATTTCGTTCTTAGTGCTTATTGGCGTATCGCATTGCGAATTGCTGTCAAGGCCTTACAGGTTGTCTAGACCCTTTGAAAGCTTTGAAAGCCCTTGCCACCCACGTACGGGTGAACAGTGTATGATCTGGAAACCCGATTGCAGTGTACAGGGGTCCTGATGATTCACACATCGCATTGGTAACTCGTAAACTCTTGGGACGGATAAATCTCATCCTGCAGAAAGAGAATCTGCAGCAATATCAGGCCATTCATCAGCAAACTCTGATTTTGGCTCCAGTAGTCCCTAGTTTGACAGTCATCAACAGAATGAACTAGCAAGCATCCCTCTGTCCAGAGCTGTCTAGTACTATCTAGCTATAGCTAGTTGATAGCTAGCCATTGATAGAGTAGTATACTATTATTTTCTTGTGTTTTTTTCCAGGTTTTGTAAAAGAACGATGTGTCTTCTGAGTCAACCATGTTTTGTACTGGTAC
>QLOM01001920.1:0-11270 GCA_003313785.1 Termitomyces sp. MG148 | reverse complement strand
CGCGGCTTACAGTTTTCGGCCGCGGAGGGTATATTGGACTTTTTCTCTTACTCTGATTGGTCTCTATTGTGAGACCACCGTATCAGTAGTCTCACATGGACTCTGAACGCTTCACACGGTATCCTTGGTGATGTCCCAATGCCTGTCCTGGTTACTATGCACAGCGTCAAGCATGTATTTGTGCGCCTGAGTGGGTGCGCATGCCGACTCATTTCCTAAACAAACTGGGTATGACGATCTCAGGCACCATCTGTCAAAACATCTGTCAAAATCCAACTGTCCGCTCCCTATAATGTTGTTGTGATTGGTTGTGATGTCAGTTCTTCTTGTGCCAATTCATGTTGTTGAAATTTGTTTCTGCAGGAAAAAAAACATATGCAATTGTGATCAAAATTTATGTCATCAATTCTTCTTGTGCCAATTCATGTCGTCAAAAGTCAATTCATGTCGTTGAAAGTTGTTTCTGCAGGAAAAAAACATATGCAATTGTGATCAAAATTTATGTTGTTGAAAAGCATGTATACTTCACAATTTAGAGAAAACATAGAACTTAAACATCAAACTTTCAATTCATTTTTCTGCAAAAAAAAACATATGTAATTGATAGAAAACATAGGAACATTGACCAATATTGCTATCTAAGATTAACAGAGGAGTGTTCTACATGATACTGGTCTCCCGTCGGTGCCCAAAGACCCGTTGTAAGCTGAGAGCTCAAACCAAACCATCTGTTCTGACACACCATTTTTAGCCGACTTTGGACCATCATTTGGTGTTCTGCATATGCTTGCAGGCCCAAGGCAGTGTGTACATCGACATGGAAGTAGTTTTCCATGGCATGGGCTTTCCACTTGCTTTCTTGATGTGCAAAATATGCAATAACCCTCTGCATCTCCTCATCAAGAAGGAGACACTCCTCCTGCCAACAATGCGCTCAAGCCCGTGCCTTGCACCATTCGATACAAAGAGCTAAAGATAATATAAACTGTTAGCTCACCAGCAAGACAACAAATTCAACATCATACCTTCTTGGTTTCCATGTCCCTCTGTAACAACAGCCCCTTCCGACGATTTCCAGATCCAGCTGACACTTCGGGACCCCTCTGAACGTGTATCCTCATTTGCAGTAATACCCACAAGATCAGTACTGGTGAGCTCTTGAAGTACATTTTCCCATCCGGTTTTCTTCAGTGGTGCTGCGAGACTGCCAAGAGCAGCGCGGATATCTCTGTATTTCTCAGCTCCGTGTTGAATGCGCTGCGAAACAGATAGGAGCAGGGCATGGCTACGTGTATGCATCCTTTGTCCCCAAATATGTGTATCCTTGGATTTATACAACTGGGAATGCAGTAGGATAGCACTCCGAATCTCATGGAGGGTTTCATGTGCCTGGGCATAGCATAGTCTCCACTCGATATCCTGTAGTTTTTCATCACAAAAGGCAATTCCCACCATGCCTGAGGGAAGATAAAGCTTGATGTTGGCTGTGGCCACATGTTGAAGTCCCAGTTGGTCTTCACGTAGTCGAAGGGTGGCAGCCAGAGGCATGTATAATACCTGTATTCCCATCCACACTTTGATCTTACAAAAGAGCTGATTACTTCGTTCGATAACCTTTGATCGTTGAAGAGCTGTAGAATGTGGCCCCAATTCTTTAATTTCAATGTTAAGACGTCGTCTAAAAAGTCAAAGTCAAAATCAATAGGTCAAGTCATAAGTCAAAATCATACTGATGACTCTCCAGCTCTAATCCCTGTGCAATGAGGCGACCAGGTGGTACATCCTCATGGACAACCTCATGGATGTTAGAGGTGAGATCTTCATGATGAAGCCGTTCTTCATCCTCACGAGCCAACTCTAGGCGAACCGCGTTCTTGGTGATCTCTGCATATTTATGTCATGAGATATTATGCATAGAGAATGATAAACACACGGAGAACAATAATGACTTACTTTTAGTAGTTGCTTCAAAGGGATTTGGCGGACTCTCCTCAACACGCACTCCCTCACTCTGAGCCTTCTCCCATGCTTGTACTATTGTGGTCCAGCGCACAACATCTTCTTCAGGAAGTGCAGCATCAAATTCCTGAAAAGCAATGACATGCTCTTCACGCTGTGCGATTGCTTGATGGGCTTTTTGAAGGGAAGTCGAAGCTGTTATCGGAACAAAAATCAGAATTTCAGTCCTTGCACAGATATAAGTACATACACATAGATATAATCTTTTGCCAATTATAGTCTCCAAAATGATCATTGAGTGTATCATGCCTAGATCCTGGACCCATTTCCTTGGTGCTATTGGCTACTGCATTGATGGCAGCCCAACCACGTTCAGGGGCCTCCCCATCAGTCCGACCAACATCGGGAGAAAAGTTGAATGAATAATTAACTTGGCACTTCTGGACGTGTGCATTGAGATGAAACTTTGGAACAAAGAATCTTTAGAAAAACAATGAGATGCAGCACACCTTCACAAGGCTAAGACATGGTTACCTTAGATGATGGTTGGTGAAAGGGTTAGGTAAACCAAACTGGGTGCCATAAGTCTCACAACGATTTTGTAAATCTCGGCTCCACTGACAGCCAATATCATATGAGATGATGAGGTTTGTCAGAGAATTCTGCGCAACACTTGACCTAAAGAAGAAATCCATATTAACATACCTGCTGAAAATTTAGCAATCTGCCTTTGGTATTAATGAAAAACATACTGTTCCCCTTTCTGAAGATCCCCAATGGATAGAGGGCGTTTCATATCATGACAAGCACACTCAATCTTCCCGACCCCACTTGCAGCAATCCCTTTTCCACCTCTAGCACTTGCAGATTTGATGGCATCATGATTGTTGCAGGTGCTAACATCATTGGTAATGTGCGGAAGAAATTCTCGGAGATATTTCTTGAAGTTGATGTCTTCGACAAAATAAGCATACCCATGGTTAAGGCCAGGATCCTTCTCCTTGCTGGAGGTAATGAGGCGTTTCAAGCGAAAATTGGCATCAATTCCTATAAAAAGCACATACAACCACCTGAGTGAGATCTCAGCCACGTGTGAATGATGCCAATGGAGGAAACTTATGCTTTGTGAGAAGGAGCAGACCTCCAATCCACAGGAAGATTGATATCAGGTTGTGGACATGCTGGGCACAGGATTGCACACTCTCCAGCACAGGTACCCTTAATTCCAGTTGGATCATGACCACAACCAGAACGTTTCAACATCTTCAAATGATGCCATTCCCGAATCATCCTCAAAAATGGAACATAACGGTCCTATTTAAGTGCTTCAGAAACTGGTCCTAAGCATGAACAGAAATACTCACCGGTAAATCAAGTGTACCAGTATTATCAGTCATACGGACAATAGTTTGATAATATTCAAATGCTGACACCTTCGACATGAAACTGAGTAGTTGAAAATGATGAAGTAATTGAAACGTAGCTGCTGTCTTTGGATAGACTGTTGTAGCAGGGAAGAGATGCATGCGAAGTAGCTGGACATGCCGCAGATCGACGTGAGCACAGTCACAGAAGAGTACATCAACAAGATGCAATCCATTGATATGAAGAACCACAAAATCGCGGACCAAAATACTATTCGGACATACATCCCCGTTAGAATGGCCAAGAGATATAAGAAGACCAAGTGTCTTCAAGCTGGTACCAATAAAAACGCTGCCATTCCATGTCTACCAAAAAGATGTCAAAACAAAATAGCAAAATAACCAAATGCGCTTACTTCAATGTGATGAAAAGGCAAAGAGCAGTGTTCAACAATAACACACTGACAACATTTGAAACAGGGATTGACACAATCAAAGCAACGGTACAGACAGTCATTACTAATTGTTTGTGTATGGTCGGCAAGACATCTGGTACAATGGAGGAGTGCTTCTCCAGGTCCTTCCAGTCGGAGGAGCTCATGAAGGTAGAGTTCAGCATCATTCTGCCAAAGATTCAGTGGATTGTCCTACCATGTGGTGGAAGTGAGCTATGACTCTGGTTGGACTGAGTAAAAAGAATGAGCTTACAGATGCAAGAGTTCGTCTACATTTTGCTGGTTCACCAACCACGTCAACATGATCAGGGTCCATCCAGTGGTGTGATATACTGTCATAAACTTTGTTTTCAGGTTCAATCAAGAAGGAATCAAGGCCCAATGTGTCATGCTCCACAAAATCGTGGTCAGAAGAGGGAGCTATCTGGTGGCTGGGTTGTATGGGAATGTAGAGACTGGTCCGAGATAAACCAGTATTGTCGTAGTTCGGCTCATAAGAGGTGTGGGGCAGAGGAATTGTTGTTAACTGGGGAGGAAGCCAAGGGACATTAGCTCGTGTGTAAGTATCAAAATCATCATATTCACGACGCCTCCTGGGCATATAGGCAAACTAGAGAAAGAATTTGTTATACTCACAGATTTCAAAGAAGGCCTTATATCTTGCTAGAAACTGAGAGGCTCGAGGCTCCATATATTGGCAAAGTTCACCATGAAAAGGGAAACTTATTACTGAGTAAGATAAGAAAGTTCAGAGCGTAAGTTTATAGTAAACATAGTCATCTGATCATTGAATATCACGTGTCAATTAAAGTATGATATTTTCAAACAAAATATATATCAAACACATTTATTTAAATTATGACAAAGAAGGGCTTGTTGCTCCATCCGGAGATTAAAAGCGACATTGGTAAATTCACTCCTGCTCTTGCGGAAGATTGTATCCTCAAGATCTTGCACCAGGGCCTGATACCTCTCCTCTTCTGTCATAAGGAGGATTCGACATTTGAGTGGGGAAATCACCATATCATATTGGTGGTGCATGAGTTGGTTACCCCTGTGAGCTGTCAAAAGAAAGTGGTTGCGCTGATTGGCAGATTTAGAACACACGTAAGAACTATCTGTACTTTCAAACTCACACGTTGCTGACGATCATATTCCAGACTTAAAAGACTTTCCCAATTGTCATATTCAGATCTAGTATAGTCCTTGCCAGAAAAAAAGCCTGCCCAGATCATCTAGGTTGGCTTTTTAGAGTAATGATAATGCAAGCTTTAAAAAAGACTGACTCGACGATGAACTATGTTCTTCCAATGCTCCTCACTATACTTGGCATCATCTTCAAATCTGTCAATCCACACAGCATACAAGAGGTGGAAAAATCTAGAAATGTGCCCCTCACGTGATGCTCTCATATAAATGGGAGCTATGTTCTTTAGTACCTCATTGCGATGGGGATCATCCCACCATATCTGCTGAATAGATGGATGAACCTTCTTCCTTGACATGGTCTGTTTAGTTCTCCGTTTAGTAACTGATTGATCAAGTTAGCTGAATCAACTTACCTGTTCTGTTTTTGGAATGGAAAAAAAGTTGAACCGTCTTGTTCCTTACATGACCCTGGACAATATACATGTACAAATAATCCAGAGTAAGCCAAGTAGCTGAACTGCCTACTCTTGTCGTCAATTGCACATTCATTCATGCTGCAATATATCCAAATTATGTGCTGAGATGTACCATTAAATACTCTAGTAGCTAACATAACAAGATTTAGCGGATGACAAACCACTCTGAGTTTTGGTCAGACAAAACCCAAATGACGGCTGGATACACTTGTGATTTAGCTTTAACTCTTACTTTAACATGTTTCATCAGGCTTTCTACATTACTTCAATGGCTCGGCCTTGGCTTTACCACACTTTAGAAGAACAGAGACTTGCTCAAAATGCAAAGAGTCATCGGAATTATCACAAGTAAGTCTGTTCGGATTGTTTCATTTATTCTCAAAGCTCAAGTTCTATTCAGAAATAAAGATTCTATTCGTGCCGGTCGCAATAAACAATACCAACAGAAAATCAGGTATGTTCCCTGTTTAAGCCATATCTCAGGACTCCAAGACATCTGTCAGAGTGACTCAGGCTGCTGCTTCAACTATAACATTGGCAATAGAACCAAAAAAGTCAACCGAGGATGATATCAAACGGTAAATACCCCTAGACTCTTGCTTTCTGTACAACTTGCTAAGGGTTCAGTCCAGAAAAGAGGCACAAAACCTTGCCTTCTGGATGTGCAAGATTGAAACCGTTAGCCTTAAAGTCGACAAAATTATTGGCAAAACTTCATGTGATTACTTTGAATCACTGCTTGACCAGTATTCTACAGCTGTTCTTCCAACCGACTCTGCCAACACTATTTTTGAGGACACAACAATTCTATTCAATGAGTTTCTCACCAAAGTACAATGTTCATGCAATATGGTTCTGCAATTAGCTGATGTAGGAAAAGAGTGGAACCAGGCAGAGGAAGTTTGCAAGCGGATTGCACACATCATTGTTCAGCTTGAAGACATCATTTGCTATACCCTTTTAGAGCCTGAGGCGGTTGTCAATGCACACTGTCAAAAAGAACTTTTGTATCAGCAGGACTAAATACTACTACTTGTATACCAGTAACAGAAATTTGCTTCGACACAAATGTCATTGAAAACATAGCACAAATATATTGAAAAATTATAAGTTGAGAGATTGTACAAGGTAAAAAGAATAAATTGCAGGTGCCAGCAAAGCCTTGAAGCTAAAGCCAGCTGTTTTGGCCTGTCATGGGTGAGATAAAGCTAACCAAGCAAGTGCCTCCAAGTCGACTGTAAATATACAGAATCAGATCAGGTAATAATTGAAAACATTCAAAAAAGCTCACAGATGTATGGATCAAGAGGAGACAGACATATGGCAGTAGGAGCAGATTGATTGATTGGGTTGGACATTGAGCCGAAGGTGAGATAAAGCTGACCAGGCAAGTGCCTCCAAGTCGACTGTAAATGTATACAATCAGATCAAGTAATAATGAAAAACATTCAAAAAAGCTCACAGATGTATGGATCAAGAGGAGACAGACATATGGCGGTGGAGCATTGAGCCATTGTGAAATAGGTTGGTTTTACTTTTGGCAGAAATTTAAAGTCAGCTCTATTCAAACTCAGCCATAATAGGTAAGTACTATACAATGGATCGGCAAAAAATTTCAGCTGTCAGGAGCTTCATACCTATTGAGGGTAAGTTGAGTTATTGGATTACAAGGACATTGTATGAGACTAATTTCATTTGTATTCAGATGGCACCCCGCCGCTGGAGTACAGATGAACAGAAAGAGTTCTTAGAGTCATACTACTCGCACTATCTACATTACCAAACCAATGGTATTCTGCATAAGTTCTGGCCTGTTCTTCACCGAAAATGGTTTAATTGATGGCCCAAAATCTTGCTGGAAGGCCTTAGCCCTGAAGAGGGAAGAGACAAATTAGGATCAATGTATGCTGTGAAAAAGAAGGTAAGGCCAGATTGCGTCAAGATATAAACTTATCCTCAAGCTTTCACACAGCAACTGAAAGAATGGTATCAGAATATGTTGGAATCCGTATTATAAGAACCTGTAATATACAGACTATATTAGAGTCTGATCCTCAGTCTGTAGTAGAAATGACTCTATTCTGTACCTGTAATATACAGACTATATTAGAGTCTGATCTACAGTACAGTAAGTATTGTGTTTCGTATCGCAACGTGTAGCAAAGTTGACTCACCCTCAGTCTGTAGTAGAAATGACTGAGGGTGTCGTTGTGTAGGCAGGGTATATGTATCTATAAGTTCCTTTGTCCATTGGTGTGTGATATGTGTGAAATAACAAAGTAGTCCAAAGAGGGTCGGCACACTTACGGTGTCCTAGGCCCCAGATTGTAACACTCCTCCTCACCGTAAAATGTGACGCTCCTCCTCGCACAGAATCCTCATTGCATACCCAAGAGATCTCGGAGCTTTGTGAATTGTGGTGCTGGGAGCGCTTTCGTGAAGATGTTGGCGACATTGTTTTTTGTGTGTATGTATTGCACGGTAATTTCTCCAGAGGCAACCCGTTCTCGTAGAAAATGATATTTGATATTGACATGTTTAACGCGTGAGTGTAGGAGGGGGTCTTCTGATAGGTTGATCGCCGAGTTATTGTCGCAAAGGATGGTTGTAGCATTGTTCGGGGTGTAACCTAGGGCGCTCATCAACATCCTCAACCATATGCACTCCTGCACTGCTTCGAAAGCTGCCATATATTCAGCCTTGCAGGATGAAGCAGCCACGGTCTTTTGTTTTCGAGTCGCCCATGAGATCAGGCCCGTCCCCAATGACCATGCATAACCGCCCACACTTCGTCGCGTATCAAGACAGTTGGCCCAATCCGAGTCTGTAAAACCCACCAACTCGATAGGCGCTGAACCCCCCAAACAGAGCTGTAGGTTGCGAGTGCCCTTAAGGTATCGAAGGACCTGGATTGCTGCATGCCAGTGGGTCTGTGTGTAGCAATCTAGGAATTGGGAAAGTTGCTGAACCGCGTACTGTATGTCTGGCCAGGTTGAGATCGCGAGCCACAGTAATCCGCCCACTAGATTTTGATATGGAATTCGTGCAATTTTTTCGAGCTTGTCTGGGCTCAGCTTGGATCTATCGGTACAGCGGAGCTTTGTTCCTGGTTCCATCGGTATAGATAACGGGAAGGCGTCGGTCTGTCCGTACTGCAAGATCATCTTGTCTATGAGCATAGTCTGTGAAAGGAAAACTTCCTTATTGAGTCTGTCCCATTTCACTGCAATGCCCACAATATGGTGTGGGGTACCCAGATTGGATATAGTCCAGATCTTGCGAAGCTCGTCTTTGAAGTGGTCGTTTGCTGTCTTCGTGCTTGCAATGGCAAGGAAGTCGTCAACATGAATTCCTGCTATGACCACTCCCTTGTCACTGTTCCGGTAGTACAGGCAGGCCTCACAGCAAAGTCTAGTAAAGCCAAGTCGCTTCATTGCATTGTCTAAGGTCTTATTCCATATCCTACCCGCTTGCTTCATGCCATATAATGGCCGTAGCAACTTACAGACCCAGTCCTCCTTTCCGCTTGCTTCAAAACCCCTTGGCTGCTGCATAATGATTTGCTCCTCCTTGGGTAAGACTCCATTGAGAAATGCAGTCTTGATATCAACCTGTGTGGCGTCCCAGCCAAGTGTCGCGGCCATATGTAATAGAACCCGCCATGATTCCGTGCGTGCAGTTGGTGAGGTGGTTTTGTCATAGTCACGGCCCTGCACTATAGTGAACCCCTGTAGGACATGCCGAGTTTTGTATCTGGTAATGTTGCCATGCTCATCTCGTTTGATGGTAAAAACCGGGCGTCCTTTGAATATCCTTTGGCCCGCAGGAATTTTCTCACGTGGCACAAGCTTCCAGACTCCCATTTCCTTTAATGAGTTCAGTTCGTCACGGTAAGAGGCCTCCCACCTTGGCCAGTCTACTGACGCCTTAGCCTCCTCTAGGGTCTTTGGGGTGTCTGTGCCTAAGTCAACATCGGCTGGTGGGTCCTCGATCATGTTAAGCGCTTGCATTACTTGATTAAGGTCGTCACCCACAACCACGTCATTTCCATCTTCAGGTATGTTGTTCCTGAGCTCTTCCAGCGCCCTCCTCCGTCCTGCTTGAGCATCCCTAATTCGTTCAGCTGATTCCCTTGCTTCTCTGGTTGCTCTCTCAGTTTGTGTTTCAATCTGAGTATCTGGTGACGACCGGATGGTTGGCATACGTGTCCTGCCTGATCGGCGAAGCGGTATTGGTTCCTCAAGTCTGGCGGGGAGCGGGTCTGGTGTCGCTTGGTGTTCTTTGGCTGTCAAAGGCTCAGTAGCCACTTGTGGTTCAATGGGTGCGGTGTCAGATGGGATGATGTTTCTGTCCTGGGTAATGGGTCCAGGGACACGTGTAGGCTCTTCATCATCGAGGTGTGTATTGGGTTTTGGCATGGAGTCATGGTGTATTGACGTTATGGAAGGATAGTCTGTCTCTTGTTTGGTGTATGGCGTGTTGTTTTGGTCAGGAGGGGTGGTTTTTGGTATCTCGTCTTCATGACTCTCTATAAATCGTACGTGATAAGAACTGTATACTTTCTTTGTTGACCTGTCGTAACATTGATACGCCTTCGAGTTTGGATCATATCCAATCAAGACACATTCAATAGATCGTTCATATACCTTTGGATTGTGCTGACCCATGATGAAGACAAATACTCGGCAACCTATTTCGCGGATATGGGAATAGTCTGGCCTTCTGCCATACCACAATTCGTCCGGAGTCACGTCATTTATGGCTGACGTCTTAGTCTTTCCGTGGAGGTAAGCGGCAGTGAGATAAAACTCATCCCACAGGAATGGGGGGCAGTTTGCTGCCAGACGCATGGATCGAGCCTTCCCCATGAGCGTTCTATGCATACGCTCTACACGTCCGATATGGGCAGACGTATATGGGGCCCCGACTTCAAGTAGGATGCCTTTAGATCGATACCATGATTTATGCTCACTCCCGTTGAACTCGCCATCGCGTCCTGTCCGCAGAATTTTTACTCTGTCTCCTGTCTCGTTTTCTTGGGCGAGAACCCAAGCCCGAAGTTCACCAAAGCCTTCGTCTTTTGATTTTAAAGGTATGGACCACGGTTTATTGGTATAGTTGTCCACTATATTCATAATATAATTGTTCCCAGTACGCGACGTGACTGCTGATTGGCCAGCTAGGTCCACCCAAACCTTCTCAAGTCTCCTTGTAGCCCTATGCCCCCTCCCTTCCTCCCTCTCCTTTGGTACGGGCGTTCAAGCCTGTTTACCAAGAATACAATGATTACATTTTGGAGGTTTGGAGGGGAAGGTCCTGGGCATACCTTGGACCATGCCAGCATGAGCCATCTGCATTATGGCCTGATAATTTGCGTGGCCGAGCCTGAGGTGCCATGTTTTGAGGTCAGGGGACATATGGACCGCGAGAGCATGATCAGTATGGAGGTCCAAGGCATAAAGGCCTTTGTGGGAGAGTAGCGTGCCAGTCGTGATGACGGTTTTGGTAGACTGCTTCATCAATTGTGCGCCTTCATTGTCAAAAATTGTGGATATCCCATTTTGCTTGGCGAGCTTGCTAACGGAGATGAGACGGACTGTAGATTCTGGTATATAAAGCGCATTCTTGATTTCAATATGGGTACCGCCCTTCAATAACAGATGTATGTTGCCTATCCCCTTTGCAGCAATGGTAGATCCTCCAACTCCTCGAACTGGGCGCTCCGGGATTGGTGTCAAGGTGATGAAATCAGTTGGATCAGGGGAAATGTGCACGGTAGCTCCTGAATCAAGATAAAAAGGTGAGGTCTCAGTTGATATAGCCGCCAACGCCATGTCAGCATCTTGAGTGAGGTTGGATCTGACTTT
>QLOM01001919.1:0-18813 GCA_003313785.1 Termitomyces sp. MG148 | reverse complement strand
CAAGCAACCGAAATATATTAGCTTCAAGAGGTACATGTAAGTTGTGACCTCCGTCGTAAAGACAAAGAACGGCAGTCTATAAAAAATAGAGGAAGGTGCTGTGCAGCAGTCCTGCTTAAGCCCAGAGTCTCTCACTAGCCGACCCCACTAAGCTATGAGATGCCTCGAAGCAACGTCCCCCCTGAGTGCTTGGGAAATGCTCTCACCCCGAGATAGCTTGGTTGGCTACTTGGTAAGTCTTATCAACCACTACATCATCTATACACAACTTAAACGGTCATATCAATTCGGTAAACAGTTTGAGCCTCTCTGCCATAGGTGGGTCAAGTGAGCCTGCCACCGCTCTGACCCATGCAGCCTACGACAGGGAACAAGGAGGTGGATCTCATATACCCCACAACACATGTCAAGATACAACACATAGAAGCCAAGCACCCAACCTACACCCAACCGGCCCCGTAACAATCAACCCAGCAATGAATGGGCCCTCCCCAAAGAACACCAAAGCAGCCCTAAGGATTGCAACGCTTAATATCAGAGGATTTCGCAATGCGGGAGCCGCAAGAAACAAATCAAAGTGGAATCACTTAAATCAAGTTATCAGAGATAAAAAAATAGGAATCCTAATGGTACAAGAATCCCACCTTAATGAACAGAGAAAAATAGAAATTGAGAAGCTCTTTGGCAAGAGAATGAAAATCCTCTTCTCTTCTGACCCAGAAAACCCAACCGGGAAAGGTGGGGTAGCTTTTGTTTTGAATAGAAACCTAATAAACACGCAAGACGCAAGTATTACTGAAATAGTTCCGGGCAGAGCCATAATTGCCAAAGTTAAATGGCATAGAGAGGAGGAAATAAGCATCCTCAATGTTTACGCTCCTAATGTAACCGAGTCTGATGGTTCAGAAAACGGGTCATTTTGGGCTAGAATTAAAAGATACCTAATACAAAACCCAAGTGTCAAAGTAGACATCCTAACAGGTGATTTCAATATGGTAGAAGATGCACAAGACAGAACCCCAATGAGATCTGACCCAAGTGAAGCAACAGAAGCACTTGATGAACTCAAACAAATCTTACACCTAAAAGACACATGGAGAGACACCTTTCCCACAAAAAGGTCATTCTCATTCATACAAGATGCTACGGTGTCAATGTCAAGAATTGACAGAATTTATATGACAGACCCAATTGCAATCTCAGCACGCGAATGGATAATAACCCCCTCTGGGATCCCGGGCACCAACCACCACCTGACAGCAGTCCAAATTGCGCACACAGAATCCTCCATAATTGGGAGAGGCAGATGGACGCTAAAGCCCCACATAATCAAAGACAAAAAATTCAGAACCTACGCTATTGAATCAGGCACTAAAGCCATTGAGGACATAAAAGCCCTAGGCAGGCAGCGAACGTCTGTAAACAACCCTCAGACAATCTATAAGACATGGAAGAATAATATCCTCACCCTGGCAAAGGAACATGACAAGACAATAATTTCCAAATATAGAGCAAAAAAAGAGCTGCTGGAAGCAAAAATCGACGAAATGCTAAGAAACAAGGACCTAGAGGAGGCCAAAAAAAGGGAGGACCTAAAAAAGGCAACAAAGGACCTATCCAATCTGGAAAAGAGATATCACATGTATAAGAGAGAAAAAATTGCTATCAAAAATAGAATTGAGGGTGAAACCATATGCAAGTACTGGACCCAATCGAATAAAAAGGCACAACCAAGAGACCTAATATATGCACTTAAGAAAGACCACCCAAGACAAGGCGAGCCGGTTTATGAAAACAACTCGAAAAAAATGGCAGAACTGGGAAGACTATACCATGACAACTTACAATATCAAGTCCGCAATGTACCAATTCAGGTATGTGAAGAGAAAATAAATAAAGTCCTCAGTACAATCAAGGCACATACAACAGTAGCTCAGTCCGAACAACTTGAAAAAGAAATAGACCACCAAGAAATCTGGTGCGCCCTCAAGTCATCAAAGAACACTTCAGCACCAGGTCTGGACGGCATTCCCTATGAATTTTGGAAATCACTAAATGGACAATTTATTAACAACTCAAAACTAAACGAGGCAGGAGGTGCACAAAGAATCACCTGCGACATCATAGAACTCCTCCGCATGACTTTTGCAGACATCCAAATCTTTGGACTGGCAGAAGAATCCTCCTTTGCAGAAGGATGGATGTGCCCCCTATATAAGAAGGATGAGAGAACTGATATAGCAAACTATAGACCAATAACTTGCCTAAACACAGACTACAAACTCTTCACCAAAGTCCTCTCCACCCGTCTGGCAGAATCCATCACGGACCTAATCCACCCCAGCCAAGCAGGCTTCATCCCTGGCAGAAGCATAACAGAGCAAACAAAACTCATACGCACGATGATAAGTTATGCAGAGGCAAAAGAAGAAAATGGATTAATAGTAGCTCTGGATCAAGAAAAAGCCTATGACAAAATAGACCACGAATATCTGTGGCGCACCCTAGAGAAGTTTGGAATACCAATGTCCTTCATAAACACAATAAAAATGCTATACAAAAATGCTGAAACAAGCATAATGATTAACGGAATACTCAGTTCACCTTGGCATGTAACCAGGGGAGTACGGCAAGGTGACCCGTTATCCTGTCTGCTTTTTGACCTGGCAATCGAACTGCTAGCCGCATCTCTACGGGAATCCAACCTCAAAGGGTACTCAATCCCAGGCCAAATTGAAAAGCTCATAGCTAACCTTTTTGCCGACGACACAATGGTTTTCCTGTCAGCAGAAGACAATTTTGAATCCCTCCAAAGCATCCTGGAAGACTGGTGCATAGCGTCACGTGCTAAATTCAACACCTCAAAAACAAAAATACTACCAATTGGATCCTCTGCATACCGAGAAGAAGTCCTAAGGGAAAGGAGCACCAAGCCAGCAGGACCAAAGATATCCAACGACATCCACATAGTCGAGGATGGCACCGCAATATGAATCCTGGGAGCATGGTTTGGCAACCTGTCAGACAGGTGCGCCCCATGGACAAATGTGTTGGAAAAAATAGATAATTGCCTAGCGCATTGGGATAAGAGCAACCCGACAATTGAAGGACAAAGACTGGTCGTACAAATGGTAGTAGCCGGGATGACCCAGTATCTAACTCAGGTACAGGGCATGCCGGCCCACATAGAAAAACTGGTAACAAAAAGAATAAATAAATTCATGTGGGCAGGAAAAAGCCCTCAGATAAACGAAAGCATGATGTTCAGACCAATATCTGAAGGAGGCAGGGCAGTAGTAGACATCAGAACCAGGAATAAGGCCATAGAGATTATATGGCTCAAATCTTACCTTAACTTTGGCCCCCAGCGTGCCCTTTGGGCTTATGTTGCAGATGCCTTAATGGCGAGCAATGTGCCTATGACAAATGGTAGAGTTGACAACAAGGTTAAAAGCTCCCCGTTTCTACAAACATGGAAAACAAAGACCTCAAGAAGGAAAGAAACGTGTCCAGATATTACAAGTCTTTTTAAAACTGCAAAAGAATTTAATGTCCGCTCGGAAGGGCTGGCTTTTGACTGCAAAATCCTCAGAGACCTACCCATCTGGTATCACCACGCAGCGACGCCCAGACTAAGACGACTGAACCATGGCAAAGTCGCACAATGCCTCAAGTTAAACCACAATATAATGTCAGTAGGCGATGCTGAAATACTATCCGAAGCTATCCAAAGTACAGGTCACCTGGAAACAGATGAATGTGAATGTGCTGACTGCATGGAAGTGGAAAATCACACAAACTGCCTCCATCCACACTCATGCTCACTCAGAGCAAGGGAAATGATGGATTGTCTGCCAATGAAATGGGACCCCAGAACCCCACAACCTGACAATAAACTCATACTGAATAATACCCCTGATGGAAATGGGAAGGATGAGGACACACCAATATTCAACTCCAGGCTGGCCACGGGTAGCCCTGTCGCAAATATTTTCAGGATTTTCACCACTGGCACAACCTCTAATGAAGTTTTCACCCACTGGATAGCTGAAACAGCTGCCAAATCCACGATAGTCTTTGCAAAAGGCACGATGGGCCCAAGAGTTGACCCCAATTATAGACCATAAATGGGAGTAGGCATTGTCTTCAGAAATCAGGTCAAACCCGACTCATGCGAGAAGTGGATCAGCCTGAAACACGATGCATATGGAGAGGAATCCCTACTGGCAATAATTCTTGCCTCCATAAAGTCCAGGCTAACCACTCCTCTAGAGATCAATATAAGATCTAGAAAGACAATAAAAACACTATCAGATAAAATTGAAGAGAAAGAAGATACCGGTTTCATCAGCTCTCGCAATGCAGGCGTACTGAGAACCGCAATAGGGCGCCTAAGGATGCATGCGGCCACGGTGTCCTTCCGAGACCTAGAGGAAACCCACGAATTGCCTATAGAGAACAAAGCTAACTCTCTAGCAACAAAAGCACTGGAAAAAGACCTACCGATGCCCCTCCCACCTATACCAACTGAACTACATCTGATGGGCGCAAAGCTGGCAAAAATCAGCCAAGCAATAGCCTATAAGTCAATAAGAAGGAACATGAAAACCCCAGTAAGAAGAAGAACAAAGATAGTATTAGAACATGTAACAAACTACATAAGAAGGGTGAATGGCAAAGCCCCTAGTGAGAAGCTCTTTTGGAAGAGCCTCAGAAACAAGGATTTTTCAAAGACGATGAGTATCTTCCTATGGAAGTGTGCTCATGACACCTATAAAGTCGGTTTGTACTGGGACCGACTCAAAATGGACCTGGAACTCAGGGAAAGGAGCATATGCAAGCATGACATGAAGGTAGAATCAATGAACCACATACTATTGGAATGCAGTTCTCCAGGTCAAAAAATCATCTGGGACATGGTTAAAGCTTTATGGTGCAAAGTGACTGGTGACTCACTCCCAGTGCAAAACATCTACTCAATCCTGGGCAGCACACTGGAGGTAAAGAAGTACGAAGGTCGCCCATCGATGGGACTCTCATGACTACATAGATTAGTAATTTTAGAAGTGGCACACCTAATATGGGCTCTAAGATGCAAAAGAGTTATAAACAACAACAATACCCCCTTCTCTGCAGTCGAGATCGCAAATAGATGGAATAAAGCCCTCACAAAAAGAGCTGAGCTCAATGTCAGGATGACGAGCAAGTCTCTAGGGAAAAAAGCACTGCTGATTCCAGTAGTGAAAGAAACATGGGGAAAAACCAAGTTAATAGACAATCTCCAACTTGGAAATACAATAGACCTAGAATTAAGCGGGGTTTTAGTGGGTAATAGGCCTGGCGACAGAGGAGGAGTGGGATAACCAACAGTCACCCCAGGGCCTGTAGCCCTACATACGTGCGTAAAGGCATTTCCTTGCAGAGACCAAAATCTTGTAACGTAGCTGCCCTTGTCCACAAGGTTCCTGGTTGAAATTCCAGGTATGCAGCAGAGCGGGTGGAAGAGAAATGCCCAGGGCGTCGTCCCTCCCACCATTAATGCTACTCCAAAAAAAAAAAAAAAAAAAAAAAAAAAAAAAAAAAAAAAAAAAAGAGAAGAATGAATGAAGTTAACACCAGAATACCCAAAGACATACACATAGTGGAAGAAAAAAACATGATATGCATACTTGGAGCATGGTTCAGGAACAAGGCGGACATGAGTGCCTCTTGGACAAATGTAATTGAAAAAATAAACAGGAATCTTGTGAATTGGGAGAAGAGCCACCCAACATTGGAAGGAAGAAGACACATTGCACAGATGGTAGTGGTGGGAATGACACAATACCTTGCTCAGGTTCAAGGCATGCCACCGCTGACTAAGAAACTCCTAGCAAGGAGGATGATAAAATTCATATGGTCAGGAAAAACTTTGCAGGTAAATGCAGACACAATGTCATGCCCTATTGTAGAGGGAGGAAGAGCCCTGATAGACATCAAATCAAGAAGTAAAGCAATAAATGTAACGTAGTTGAAATCTTACCTTAAACTAGAGAACAAGAGACCCAGCTAGGCATACGTTGCAGATGCAATAATGGCGAGTAACATCCCAAAATCAAAAGATGGAATTGACATACAAGTAAGGTTCTCATCTTTTCTTCAAACTTGGAAAACAAGAGTATCCCTGGCCAAGAATGCCTGCTCAGATATAGTGAGCCTACTACACACAGCAAAAGAGCACAACATACACCCAGAAAAAGTAGCCTTTAGCAGGACAGTCATGAGACAAATGCCAATCTGGTACCATTTTGTGGTGAGCTCAAAACTGAGAAGGCTCAATAAAGGGAAAGCAGTAGAGTGCTTAATAACAAAACATCAGATAAGGATAGTGGAAGATGCAGAAAAACTCTCAAAGCGCTTGAGAACACAATCCTACCATGAAACTGATGACTGCTGTAGTGTAAGACAATAGTCAGACCTCAGAGTCTTTACACGATGAGTAAAGGCAGCTAATATTAACCTGTAGTGTAAGACAATAGTCAGACTACAGGTATAAGTGAGTAAATAGTCGACGGTGTAAGTAATAAACAGTGGCTCACCCTCAGAGTCTTTACACAATGAGTAAAGGCAGCTGAGGGTGTTTGGCCGAGGATCTGTATATTTTGTAGGTGAAAATAAAGGTTGCCAAAGTGTCACAAATACCTCAAGCGGGCAGGAGCACCAACGCGAGGTGGTGTTTGACGAAAAATAATAAAGTAAAGTAAAAATAAAATAAAATAAAATAGGAATTGTACTTCAGGCTGTGGTGTTGAGATTGGGATTCTTACCTCCACTCCCTCTATGTTTTGTCATATTTCCATATTTGACTGATTACTAATACATACAATTTTTTGACATTCTCGTCGCCACACCTCAGTCGCTTACCACTATCCGTGGTTGCTCTGAGGTGTGTATATATAATTACTTTATATATTATTTCTCCCAACTTACTCCTCTACCCTATTAGATATATATTGATTGTCTATTTACAACAGGTAGAGTAGTAATTCAGTCGCTTACCACTATCCGTGGTTGCTCTGAGATATATATTGATTGTCTATTTACAACAGGTTATGGGCCCCGCCCCTCGTTGTTAAATAAAGACTATACAACTACAGAATAAACCCTACAACTCAAAACTGAAACCCTTGGATCTTGCCATGTCGAGCAACGGCTCAGTACTGCTTCCATTCTCCCTCACTAAGGAATTAAAATGCCAAGGCCATGAGAATTACGCGAGCTGGAAGATCCAGATGGTCGTGCATGGAAAACCCAGAGGCCTCCTTAATTACTGGAAGAATAAAATTATTGTCCCTAAAAGTTTGCGAAAAAAGTCAGAGTCAGACGACAAAGACGACACCTCACCTTCACCCACCAAAGGATCAGATACGCCAGTACACTCGCGGACCCCGAACGAACTGGAGTACGAACTCCATGAAAGCGTTGCCCTGTCGTCAATCTTGATCAACCTAAGTGACATTGCGGGATCAGGGGTCGACCCTGATGCCACTGCCCACGAGGCATGGGCATTCCTACATAAGCAATATGGGAAAGGAAGTGATAGGTTACACAACATGAGAGAAGAAGAGCTTGCGAAATGCAAGTTCTTGGACGGGGGGAAAGTTGCTGGTGAGGGAGGTCATATCAAAAAGATGCGAACCTTAAGGAAGGCTGCCAATGATGCAGGGGCAAACATAACCGACGAAAGGTTCATCACTAAACTCCTTGATTCGTTTCCGGAATTGTGGGATCCTGTCGTGTCAACCATGTATAGTGAGGAAGACCTTGTCAAGGTTATCCAAACCCTGACAACCCATGGGGAACGCATCACAAATCGATCCAGATCTGGCAGGACAGGCATGGCAGTTAGCTCTGATACAGTGAAAGCCCTCGAAACCATGATACATGCACTCCAAGCACAAATAAATATCTTATCAAAAGGAAAACCTAATTCCAAGAAGGAGTGCTCCAATTGCAAAAGAACTGGACACTTACAAGCTGATTGCTTCCAGGAGGGAGGTGGGAAACAAGGGCAATATCCGTGACCATGGGAGAAGCGATCCAACCTGGCAACCATTATGCACTATCAGCCTCAATCCCAGAGACCTACCAAAATAATAGAGAATACGTAAAACGCATAGCCCTCGCAACAGGGAACTTACAGCGCAACACGTCATGCACGTTTGCTGACTCAGGATGTACCACACACTTCTTCAGATCCCGAGAAGTCTTTGTCAATTATAAACCTGTCAAAAAATTAGTGGGTCAGTCATCAAAAGAAGGAGCAAACTTCTCAATCCTGGGAGTGGGAAACGTTGTTATTCAAGTCATCCATAACAATGTAGAACACACTCTTGTCTTCAAGGATGCGCTCCATGCCCCTGACGTCACAGCAAACCTGATCTCGATCAGCCGCTTAGATACCGCTGGTTGGCAGACGATATTTAGAGAGGGAAAAGTCCGTTTCCTCTATAACAAAATAGAAGTATTCTCTGGGGTACTAAAAGAGGGAATGTACCTGATCTCAGGGTCATTCACTGTCCCTGTCCCAACAGCATTAACAGCACGTTTGCTCCAAAGCCCTGCAAGTGTTGACACTTAGCATCGAAGGTTTTCCCATTTCGGTATTTCGCAGATAGAAGATGCGTCAAAGCTTGTTGACAGACTGGTGATAACAAAAGGCCACCCTGTCGGACAGTGTGAGGACTGTATTGTTGCTAATATGAAAAAACGCCCTTATGATGACCACCCATTCCCTGAGACAACTGTTCTTTGTGCAACCAACATTGATCTATGGGGTCCTGCTCGTGTAAAGTCTGCAGGAGGTGCGATTTACGCAATGAAATTCCATGACAGAGGATCCTCCCACAAGCAAACCTTCTTTTTACCCAACCAACATGCGGAAACTGTTCTTCAAGCACTAAAAATATATAAAGCAGAATCCGAGAGGATCACTGGACAACTCATGGTGTTTGTCCAAACTGATAATGCACCTGAGTTCTATAGTGCAATATGGAAGGACTACTTCCATGAGGAAGGGCTTATCTTTGACCCCACCGTCCCCTATTCATCTGCCTCTAACGGGACTGCCAAACGATCAATTGGGATTACTACTGGTGCTGTCCGTGCTATGTTAATTGATTCTGGCCTACATGCACAGTGGTGGGCCGAAGCTTGGCAATTTGCAGACTACGTCGAGAACCGTCTACCTTCTTTACGACATCCAGGTGTTATCCCCGAAGAGAAGTGGACCGGGGAACGTCAAGACGTTGGTCACATCCGTGTATGGGGCTCAATTGCATATGTACATATCCCCAAAGAGTGAAGCGGAGGGAAACTGGCTGAACAAGCAATCAAGGGTTGATTAATCAGGATCGAGAGTCGAGGTACATATCGCGTACTCATACCTGAAACAAACCAGATCTTATGGTCGCGTGACGTAAAATTCAAAGAAGGACATGGTCATCGCTCCCTCCTGCATGAGGAAAAATGCAGGACTATGAGCAATGACAACAAAAACCACCCAATTGATATCACATACGATGACTATCTGATTATTGATCCAAATGGCCCAAGCTCTGCACCTGATCCACTAAGTCCTACCCCTGATCCGCCTTTGACACCTGAACCTCCCTCAACACCAATGGCCGCCGAGAAATGTATAGCAACCGAACCACCCCCTGCACCTAGAAAATCTAGACCACGTATTGTGTACCCGCCAGCATCACGAAAGTCCGCACGCATTGCTGAGAAACCTCAACTGACAGAAGACCTTACTGAACCTGATGAAACATTCATGTCTGCACTCACCAAGCTTAGTGATGATGAAGAGAGTCAAACAGAAGCTCCGGCCGCTTTATCAGCAGATCTACCTCTGGAGCCCCAAAATAGATTTGTACCTTCATCATTTACCGAGGCAGTTGACCCTACCAGGCATCACCTATGGTTCCCTGCCATGGAAAAGGAGATAGCTCGTTGGGATGAGCGAGGAGTCATGACACCAGTTCCTCGCCCTACTGGAGTAAACACCATAAAGACTAAGTGGGTCTTCGATTTGAAGGTAGACGGAAACGATGCGTTAATAAGAAGGAGAGCTCGTGGAGTTGTGAAAGGTTTCACTCAAAGGCAGGGAAAACACTATGAAGAATCCTTTGCAGCTGTTGTCAGATATGAATCTGTCAGGATCCTTCTCGCAATCATTGCTTCTTGTGGACTAAAAATTGGTCTCATTGACTTCATGGGTGCCTACCTTAACGCCAAACCACAAGGAGAGAACTACCTTGAAATCCCTGAAGGCTTCTACGACCACTATAAAATTCCTGGTACCGACACAGTTCTAAAAATGAACTTCACTATCTATGGGACCATGGACGGTGCTAATGTGTGGTTTCATGAACTCGATGGGACATTCAAAAAGCTAGGACACCGCCACTCTCGAGCTGACCCCTGTATCCAAATCAAATGGACCCCTGATGGCGGATACATCATATCATCAACTTATACCGATGATGTCTTAATGGGTGCCTCATCCGACCCAGTAATTGAATCAACCAAAAAGGAGCTGTCAGCCATATACGAAATCACTGATCTAGGGAAGCCAAATAAAGTACTTGGAATCTCAATAATCACGGACGAGACCACTGGTGACATTACAATACACCAGCAACAACTAATTGACAAAGCCCTAACAAATTTTGGTATGGAAGGCGCTAATCCAAAATACACACCTTTACCTCCAAATTTAAAAATCGTCGACTCTCAACCAAAGCCGATTCCACCGAAGGATGAATACTTTATGCGAGACAAACTATATCGACAAGCAGTTGGAACCCTGAACCATATCGCCAATGGTATCCATCCTGACATCGTGTTTGCTGTGATGGTCCTCATGCGGTATGCAGAAGACCCTCGACCAGTCCACTGGCGACTCGTTCAACATGTCCTCGCATACTTGAAAACCACACAAAACCTTGCGATTACGTACCAAAAAGGAGGCGATCTAAAGCCATATGGTTTTTCTGACTCGTCATACACAAACGACCCCGATACTCGCAAGTCATCAGCCGGATACGTATTTGTAATGGCGGGAGGGCCCGTGAGCTGAAAAGCAAAAACTCAGGATAGGGTCAGTACTTCAACCGGGCAGGCAGAGTACACCGGAGTATTTGAAGCCGGAAAACAAGCCATGTGGATGTTCTCATGGCTAGCTGAGGTCAATATTCAAGTGGACCGCCCTCTTCCAGTCAGGTGCAATAGCAATACTGCAATCGCGTTAACTAAAAACACCGGGGGATATAGCAAGGTCAAATACGTCGACGTAAAAGTCCACTGGATCTGGGAAGCGGTTGCTCATAAGGACATCTTTGTCAACCCAATCGATACCGAAGATAACGTCACAGACTTATTCACGAAGGCTCTCCCTCGCCCCCGATTACAAAAACTTGTACAAGACATGGGTTTAATATTCCTAGTCTAATCCATCGACCGTATGAGGCTACGAATCCAGGGGGACTGTTGAGATTGGGATTCTTACCTCCACTCCCTCTATGTTTTGTCATATTTCCATATTTGACTGATTACTAATACATACAATTTTTTGACATTCTCATTGCCACACCTCAGTCGCTTACCACTATCCGTGGTTGCTCTGAGGTGTGTATATAAAATTACTTTATATATTATTTCTCCCAACTTACTCCTCTACCCTATTAGATATATATTGATTGTCTATTTACAACAGGTAGAGTAGTAATTCAGTCGCTTACCACTATCCATGGTTGCTCTGAGATATATATTGATTGTCTATTTACAACATGTGACATCTCCTCTAACAAATGCAAATGCAAAGAGTGTATAGATTTAGAAAACAAGGTTGGATGCCTGCACCCACACTCATGTGTAAAAAGAATAAGAGAAATGCCAAATACTCTACCAAGCAAATGGAACCTCCTCAGAACCCAACTATACGACTACACAGTCAACACAGCTATGACCAACAAAGCCAGAGGGGAAGAGGAAGGACATGTCTTTGATAGAAAGAATAGCATAGTAACAGAACTAAAGGACATTTTCTACATATTCACAATAGGGGAAAGATACAACAAAGTACACATACCAAGTAAAGTGGTAGCCAGACCAAACCTAGTGGAAGCTTTTGGAGCTAGCCTAAAACATGGCACATCAACGTTAAATGTGGGTATTGCTTTTAAAGAGAAAAATCACCTAAGCCAAGGAGCAAAATGCATGAGCCCCCAAGACATAGTAGGGGAGGGGAGCTGCCTAATACCAATTCTGCTGGTATCACTGAAGAGTGGGGTGAGAACAAACATCAGAATAAGCATCAGATCGGAAGAAGTAAGAAAGTTCCTGATAGATGATATAACCAAGAAAGAGGATACTGGGTTCTGGAGAACACAAAATGCAGGCCTCCTAAGGACAATCATAGGGAGGCTCAGGATGCGCTGAGCAAGCATAACTTTAAAAGATGTATCATACACTGCCCCAACAAAGACCAAAGTAGAAGCACAGAACTTAGCAAGAGAAGCAATAGGACATGAACGCTTACTGGTATTACCACCGATACCAACAGAACTCCACATCACAGGAGCAAAACTGTCCAAAACCATGCAATCACTGGCATACAAGTGGATAAGAACAAATTCCCCCTCCCAAAGGAGGCCTAGGACAGATAAAATGGTACAAAGTATTAAGGAGGTGGTGGAAAGGGTGAGAAAGAAACCACCAAGCAAAGAACGGAAGAGCCTTAGAAATAAAACCTTCTCAAGGCAAATTAGAGTCTTTTTGTGGAAGATTACTCATAATGCATATCAAGTTGGCATGTACTGGAACTGCCCAAATATGAAACCAGAACTCAAAGTGAAATACATGTGTGCTCTCAACAAGGAAGAAGACTCCCTGAACCACATCATATCCAAATGCAAGTGCTCAGGTCAGAAAATTATATGGGAACTAGCAAGTGAAATATGAGCAAGAAGAACCAGAAGAGACCTTCCAAAACAAGACCTTAGCATGATAATTGGAAGCCTCCTAGTGGAAATTAGAGACAAAAATGGTAAGGCTGCACATGGGCTTACAAAGCTGCACAGAATAATTGTTATTAAGTCTGCATACCTTATCTGGACATTAAGATGTGAAAGATCAATACAGAATAACAACATACAATACACTTGGAATGAGATAGAGAACAGGTGGTATAAAATGATGTCTAACAGAGCAGACCTACATGAAAAGCTATCAAATAAAAAATTGGGAAAGAAAGCAATCCTAGAAGCCACAGTGGCGGACACCTGGAAAAACATGGGGTTCAGAAAAGAAAAGCAGCCCACCTAGACAAATGGAGAAGAGCAAAGCAGGGTTTTAGTGGGTATTTGGCCAGAGAACAAGGAAGGGGTAGGCTGAGAGCCAACCTAGGCCAGGAGCCCCATACTCAGTGCATAATAGCATTTCCTCATGGAGACACATGCTCAAAAAACTGTCTCAATGAGTGAATATTTTAAAATGGCCATTACTCCATCAGTTTTGATTCAAATTACATAGACTCAGGTTTGATCTGTAGCCACAATGCCATAGTATTTTACCTGATTTAATCAGAATTTTAGATACTTCCAATCTTTCATGCTAATATCATCTTTCAAAAAGTATGAAACATTGGGACAGTTTTTTGAACCACTGTAAGTCTTCATATATCACCTTTCTAGTGATTCTTCCCTTTTGAATGTTATCAAGCCTTAATTTATGTTAAGCCTTAGGACTTAGATACAACACTGACAATTGGGTCCCCACTATGGAAATGACTGTCAGTATCAGAGCATGGTTCACTCTGCATAACGAGTGATAGTAATGATGTTTGTTCTAATGCAATAGTCCAACTGGTACAGTGTAGTAGCATTCCTTGGAACATGACCCCTCCTTGGGACAAGCTGGTCTAGCAACTGGAGTCCTGCATGGATTGGGCCCACATTAAGAACAAAATAGGATATACATACCATCTAAGTGCTGCCCAAGTTTGAGGGACATTGGTTGACTAGTTCAGCCAGTATTGGTGTAAAAGTACCAATTTTTTCAAATTTGACATCATTGCAACTTTGTTTTTACAACTTTTCATCTTGCTCAGCTTTGGTCTCTCAGATCTGTGATACGGGATTAAAAGTATACACTCTAATGAACATTTTATTCTTATAGACATGAACAATCTGAGCAAAATTGGTGTCTCTACAAAGATGACAATGTCGGCAGTTATCAAGCGTGACAGGCAGTTGATACAATGTGTTTGGCCATGTGCTTCTTTTAGTCAACATCAATCCCTTGACCAATTCTCTTGGCCATACATACATACCTAATGACTGGTAGGGCTCTTTCTGAGCATGTAAAACACATCAAAAAAGGACAAGACACTGTTCAGCAAATGACCGAGGCTGTTACAGCATACATGCAAGGACAGGCAGGCTCTGACCCCAAGCCCAGTCTTTGACAGATTGCAGAACAGTTCAACGTTTTGAAATCCACACTTGAACGCAGGCTAAAAGAAAAGGAATCAATACAGGAATTCAATGATGCACAAAGCAAAGAATCACTCCCACCAAAGAAGCAAAACTTGTAGACTTTATCACCAAGTCTGCAGAGCTTGGCTTTCCCCTGAAACACACTGAAATTGAGAGATATGCAAATGCCATTATTGAAAGCCAACTTGGCTCTGACTGTGAAAAGCTTGGGAAGAGAAGGGTTTTCTATTTTCTTGGCTGGCATCATTCACGCCTCCAGGCCCATTGGTCTGCACCCCTCAACACGCAGTGTGCAAGATCTCTCAACCCATCTGCAGTAAATTCCTGGTTCAAAAATATGTCATTTTTCCTACTGGAATACATACAACAGAGCGTGTCATTAGTTGTCAAGAGACCAAGACTCAACACAAGCAGAGTGGTGCTGATCACAAGAATGTCACTGCCATTGTCACAATATGTGCTAATGAAACAATGGTGCAGCCATTGATCATTTTTAAAGGAAGGAACTTTATGCAGAAGTGGAATGAAAACAATGTTGCTGAAGCATTGTGAGTTGCACACCTTTGTAATGATAGGATCAGATCATGCGCATGACTTGAAATATCAGCATCTCACACTCAGAAAATGGTTGGACAGATGGAAAGCTAGGCCAAGCATGGTTAGAGAATGTGTTTGATGCTAGAACAAAAGAGAAGGCAGCAGGACATACTCAAGTCCTCATTCTTGATGGTCACAGCTCTCATTATATCCTTGACTTCCTCAATTATGCATGCAAGAACAACATTATTGTTCTTGGATATCCACCTCACTGTACCCATGCCCTGCAAGGCCTCAATGTTGTATGTTTTGCAAAGATAAAAAATGCCTGGAAAAAGGAGATCAAAGAGTTTGAGGTTGGACACAAACGAGATGTAACTAAAGCAGACTTTATTGGACTTTTTGGTTGTGCTTATTTCACAGCATTTGATGAAGCAACAATCAAGGCAGTATTCTACATTATTGGCATTCATCCATTTGATGAAATGGTAATAACAGCACAGCAAATGAAACCAAGTTTACCAAGCTCTGTTAAAAGTGCATTCCCCCTGCTCCAAGCTTCTCCTATACACTCTATTATAGCAGCATTCCATCACCACCCACCTACAACATTTGAGGTTTCCCCCTCAGCTCACACAGCAGCCACTGTATCAAATACTCCTTTACAACATGCAAAACATGTCTTAGACATTGATCCTTCATTATTCACACCAACAAAGCGCATGCAATCACTTTACTCTAGCCCTGCCTCAACATCTTCTGGTTCTTTCCTTGTCTCCAAAACCTCTGTCACTTCAACCACACCTATTGCTAAACCTGTTCTAGAGGCTCCACCAAGACTGCCTGAACCTCAATGGAACATGATCAATACACTAGTCTCCTGGAAGACACGTGAGCAATTAGAAATAAACAATGAAGAACTTCAAAAGAATCTATGCTATGCAAGAGCTCATCTTTGAGCACAAGAAATGATGATAAAGGGAGCTCAGGCTCAACTGGTGCTCCAGAACCTCCACCTCTATAAAACCTCTCAAGCATTGTTCAACTGCAAGAACCATAAGAAGAATGATTGTGCACTATTATTCAATGGAGAGGCCCAGGTCTTATCATCAGATGAATTTTGCCAGAGAGTTGAGGAGCAGACCAAGCAAAAGGAGTTGGAGGCTGCACAGAAAGCTAAGAATACAGAATTAAGGGAGGCAAGGAGGGATGTGCTGGTGGCAGTGAAGAAAGAATGGTTGAGAATCAAGGCAAATCATGATGCCAATGTCAAGGCCTGGAAAGCTGAATGTGAGAAGTTGGTATCACAGAGGGTTCCAAAAAAGAATTGGCCCAAAAAGCCAGTCCAAGCATGGAAGCCAAAAGCCTCTGCCATTGTTGAAGACCATCTTGAGGATGTTTTGTATAGCAATGACAACAATGAAGAGTAATATGGTGTTCTGGTTTGCCCTGGGAGTAGAGCCTGCGAAGAGATCTGTGTCCACTACCATGGTGTTTTCTTTGTCTGTGTATTTGAGCGCAGAGACAGAGAGGGAGACTTGGGCAGGTTTTGTCCCTGGGCTCACTATCTGGTTTCTTTCCATGGCACCAACTTCCTTTCTTCTTTGGAGAGGGTTTTGCATAGGGTTTCTTGTTTTGTTCTTTGACTCTTGCCATGCATCTTTCTTTCCTGCACGCCTTCCTTGGGGTGACTGTTTGCCATCCATGGAGGTCCTCCTGCAGTGGGGTGGTTATTTGGTTACCATCAGAGTTGGATGGGATAGTTTACTTGGGTAGATTGTTCCTCTGGCTGGTGCTTGGTCATCCTGGAGTTTTTGCTTTGTGTGGTTAAATCGGTTTCATGGAATACCTCACTTGCAGTAGGATCCCTTCTGGATCCTTGAATGTCCTGCAAGGGGGTCCGGGCAAGGGCAGGTTCTATTTGCTCTGTTCCAGCGTTCTGTTGGGGGCATTCTAATGGGCAAATCAGGAGCCTCAGCAAGTTGGATAGAGTTGCATCCAGAGTCCTAGAGGGAGTGCTCATCAGCGCCACTGCATATGAGCGGGGCAAGTTGGGTGATGTAAGTTTTCCTTTGTTGAGTAGCATCTTTTTTCTTTTTTTGTTCACTCTTAGGCCACCAAAGTTTAGTTATGTTTCTTTGTTTTCTTTTTTCTCCTTTCTTCTTTTATTTTTATTTTTATCATTTTTCTCTGTAGAATACCAAGTATGTATGAGCTTCAGTTGGTACACGTTGTATGCAAAAGACTGATATTCACCTGTAGAATACCAAGTATGTATGAGCTACAGATAAGTAAGTAAACGGTCTCATAGGAAATGTAATATAATGCACTCACCCTCAGTTGGTACACGTTGTGTGCAAAAGACTGAGAGTGGCAAAAATTGTAAATTGTATTTATGTCTGAAATATTTTATACCAAAGTAAAAGTAAAATAATTAAATGAAAATAAAACACAAGGCTCACGAGTATGCGGCACACCTTGCTTGTGTAACTGCTTTTGGATTGAAAGGCAGTACTTT
The DNA here is from genome assembly GCA_003313785.1 of Termitomyces sp. MG148. Classification (NCBI taxonomy): domain Eukaryota; kingdom Fungi; phylum Basidiomycota; class Agaricomycetes; order Agaricales; family Lyophyllaceae; genus Termitomyces; species Termitomyces sp. MG148. Next base: position 1,218 of record QLOM01001919.1, on the reverse strand, counting down.
TGATGCGCAAGTTCAAGACATCTAACTCAACACTCCCCCAAATGGCTTGATCACTCGTGATTCCTCAAACCTAACTTCCCAACGAGGTACTTGTGTGCGATCTGCCTGAGGGGTTTTGTAAATAAGTCCACGATGTTCTCGGAGGAGGGGATGGGAGTGATTTCAATATCTCCGTCTGCTACTCATTCACGTACATAATGCTGTTGAATATCGATATGTTTTGCTCTGGCATGCCCCTTTGTCGACCCAGCAAGTGCAATGGACAATTGATTGTCAGCATTTAAGATAATAGAGAGTGACTGTGTGAGGTCAATTTCTGAGAGAAAATTGTGCATCCAGAGTCTCTGTTGGGCCCCGCGCATGAGGGTCATGTATTCTGCCTCAGTTGTCAATAATGCTACTGTATTTTGGTGCTTGGAGCCCCATGACACAGATCCCCCTGACATCAAGAACATGTAGCCCCCCGTTGATCTACGTGTATCCAAGTCCCCTCCATAATCCACGTTGACAAAGCCTATTGGTTTGATGGAGTCTTGAGTATCTCTATAGTAGGTAATGCGGTAGTCAAGGGTTTCTTGGATATGACATATAGGAGTGCGTTCCAGTGTGCTGGTCCTGGATTGGATTGAAAACAAGTGAGCAGGCCGACTGCAAAGGATAAGTCGGGTCTGGTTGCCACCTGCGCCCACATAAGAGAGCCAAGTAGTTTTCTGTAAAGTTTGTTCTTCATAAAGATCCTATCGGCATCTGATTGTGGGCACATAGCTTCTGTGAGTCGAATACCAGGTGGCAGTGGCATGGCGTGTGCATTACACTGGTCCCTTCCAAAATGTTTGAGTATGTGTTGGAGGTATGTTTGCTGGGATAATGAGATTGCACCTGTATGCGGGTCATGCAGGATTGCCATGCCCACTATAAACAACAGTTCACCAAGGTCTGTAAGGGCAAGGCTTGATGTCTGCGGAACTCCTTCCACAGAGTCAGCGATGCAAGAAGCAAGCAAGAGTCAAGCGGGCGCAGAGGCGGGCAAGAGTCAGGCAAGAGGCAAGCAAGACTAACAGAGGGTCGGACGACGCTAGATAAGCTTACGGTCAGTTCAGTGGATAGGCCAGAAGAACACTGCTATTGTTTAGCCTGGGGATATTCTATCCTACAGGCTGCCTATATATACTACATTGGTGGCTGTGCTATTACTAATACTGTTTACTAATTGGGCCC
>QLOM01001918.1:0-49341 GCA_003313785.1 Termitomyces sp. MG148 | reverse complement strand
GTTGAGGGGCATTGTGGCAGCAAGAGGGCTAGTTCTCCTCTGGCCCTTCCAGGGAGGCCAAGCGCCTCTATGTCTGGTTTACTTTTGCCAAACATGAGCTGTCTGATCCCTCATTTGATTGTCTGGCAGCCACATGCTTAGCAGAACTGGACCCAGAGTTTTTCCACTGGCAGAGGCCATCCCCTGTTGCTGGGCCTAGCAGGACTTGATAAGTGTCACTTGGTCACTTGCATAGTTGATAACTGATCTTGCATTGTTAGGCACTCTCCCTCTCCTCCTGTTGCTAGTGACTTGGAAGAGATTGCTTCCTAACTAGCAGAGACTCTGCTTCTTAGTGCTGGCGACTTTGGAGAAGAGATTGAGGAAGAGGAAAGGGAGGAGAAGAAGGAGGAAGAAGAAGGAGAGGAGGAAGTAAGACTCCTCTTCAGGCGTTGGGTGTTGCTAACCAACCATCATGCTTAGCTGGCAACCGCTCATGACCTGTCCTCCGGCAATGAGGACTATGAACAAATTGAACGCTCTGCGCCAGTCACTAGAATGGACTCACACTGAACCCCACTTCCCGCCTCAAGAGTGACTGGTGGCGACTTTGATTGGTTGGGTGAAGAACTTCATCCCATCACCGGTATGAGGTCACCAGAGGAGTTGGCAAGGTTCATGGAGTGAGCAGCTGGGATGGAGTCAGTAATTGCATGGGAGATGAGGGCGGTGGATAACAAGATGGCGGGGATGAGAATGCGGCAAAGGACACTGGGACGCAGCATCACTATCTTGAGGTGGTACCAGCAGGATTGCAAAGAGGCGCTAGCCTGGCAAGAGCAAAACAATGTTCAGGCTGAAGATTTTTTCTCGCTCCAGCCCTTCTCCTTTCCTGCTGACCGTGACCAGGCCTAGTTGCTAGTGCCTGTAAAAATTTTGAACTTTTAGTATTGTTGTACATAGATAGACTTTGCAGCAGTGAAAAAAAAAATGTAATATAAAGTTTTTGGGACTTGCAATTTGTGTGCAATAAAAAACAATAGTAAGAAAAGTCTGTGTGTATAGTAAGGGAATGGGGATTTCAAATGACTTAGAAAAGAAAAGACTTAGTGAAAGTGGTTTTGTAGCAACTTGGGTTTTTAAGGGAATGCTCAGTAGATCATCATGGCAAAAAACCCTTGTGAGGAGTTGCACAAGGCACCAGGCAGCAATCAAAGTTGCTAGTGCTGCATCTTGAGGTAAAGAAAAACGTCTGTACAGTAAAAAGATAAGTAAAAAAAGAGAAAGGAAGTCGGTAAGGAAAGTAAACAGTATTTCAGTCTTCTTCTTCAGGCGGCAAGTTGTCATCATCCAATAAGTCGGTTTCTTCAAGTTCTCTGAGCTTGGCAGTATTGATGTCTAGCGCCTCCAGCAGTAAGGATATACAGTGATAAGCCTCTGGCTGAGCTCAGCGCACCAGCACTATTTTTAGCAACTTATATTGTGCAGCTAGCAGGGATCAAACTCAGATGACAGGATGCAATGCGCAGGATCATGGGACTTAGTAACCACCTGACTTGGTGGTCAGATGATGATTTACTGGTCACATGGTGATCACAAGACTTGGCGACCATGGGACTTTAGCGACTACCTGACTTGGGGATCACCTGCCACTCACCTAACTTCAGCCCGGCCCCCCTTCAGGTCCCTGATCAGTGATAACCAATGCCAGAGCCTTTAGCAATGCCTATCAAAACCCAATGCTTCTCAAAGATCCGACATCAGATCACTTTAGTGATGCTTAGCAACAGGCCTCTTGATGGTTTCAGATATTAGCAATGCTTATAGCTTATCCAATGCTTAGCGACTTACTCGAGACAGACCCCCTTGATGGTTTCAGGCCTTAGCAACAGTCTCCACGCATTTGGCCTCTTTCACTGCTAGGATGTTGAGTTAATGCTTGCCGACTTGACAGACGCCGTCACTTAGCGACTTTCACGTTCCATTGTACTTGCCATTATTTTTCTTCATTGATTAATTAGCAACTATTTAGTTTAATTAATGCGGCAACTTAGCGCCTATAAAAACTGTACATATTTTGTCTTAGCCATCATCAAATCATATGCCCCACAGTTCAGATCACATTTCAGCACATTCTAAGTCCTCAGAGTCGCTAAGTGATACAGTCTTGCCAACTTCACCTTGCCAACTTTGTTTACTGACTTTTGTCTTATGGTGCCATATGAGCACATCGTTGCCAACGTTTATGTTGCTAGAGTCCTTGCCGACTTCTGGCATCCTAGCGCTTTGCAGGCTTTTGGCTTAGATCGCTAAGCAACCAGTTTATTCCTCTAAGTTCAAATTCCACTAAAAAGACTAGGCTTCTGGGACCCTGCCCAGGACTCTCTCAACACTAGCAACCGCCTGACGCTACTCATTCATGAGGCGCTAAGTTTACCATCTACCAGGAAAGTGCTTAGTGACTTTCAGGCATCATCAACGGTCATGTGCAAGGTAAGGGAGTAGTCAGAAGGCAGCAACTAGCCTATACAGTACCAACTCATCTAGTTCACAAAGGACGTAAGCACCTCCACGGTTACAAGAGATAACTACCAATGGTCCCAAGTAGCAAGGGCACATTTTCTTGTTGTGGGTGGTCTCTATCTTGGAGTTCCTCATGAGCACTAGCAACCCACGGCTAAAGTTGTAGTCTCTGATGGTTGCACTATAGCCCGTTTCAAATCTTAGCGCTGCTTTCTGTCTGGTGCTAAAGACTGTTTCATGTAAACGTGCTAAGTCTTCATTTTGTTGTTGTAAGTCAATGGCGCGTCGAGCGATGAGGTCAGTAGTGGACAGTAGGGAGTTGGGTGCTGATTGCAAGTATGTCGCTTCAATGATGTCAGCAGGCAGTAAGGGGTGAGTGCCAGTCACTGCGTAGTAAGGTGAGCAACCCATGCGCTTGCGTATAGTTACCCTTTTCGACCAGAAAATAGAGTAGGTTGCTTCACTCCATCTAGACTTGTCGCCATCTACCATCTTGAAGAGAGCTTGATGCACGTCAAAGTGAGGGCGTTCTACGAGACCGTTAGCACGCTTGTTGTAACCAGAGATGCGTATGTGGTGAAAGTTGTACTTCTTGGCAAGGTAGGTCAGCGGATTGATGATGGGAGCGCCATTGTTGGTAACTATTTCTCTTAGTGCACCCCAGTGGCAGATGACGTCTTCAAACAACCACTTAGCTATAGCATCTGTGTTTTCTCATTGGAGCATTCTAAACTCAGGCCAGTGTACTAGTAAGCAGCGACCTTGGATGATGTACTTGTAGCGACCTGACTTGGGCATGTGCATTGTGTCGATATAGATCTTACTGAAGAGAGGCACTGGCATAGCGATCGTTGGCAGGATGAGCAATTGGTGAGTTTGCTGAATCTGGCATAGGTGGCAAGTCTTTACATACCAAGCGACGTCAGCTTGCACATGAGGCCACCAGAAATGTTCCAGTAGTATAGCGCATGTAGCATATAGTCCCCTGTGGCCTAAGTTGTCATGCATGGCGCATAAGATCCTAAGTTGGTTGCTAGGCTGCACCACTAGTTTGTGTGCACCATCTTTGTTGCGTCGCCAGAATTGATTGTTGCTAATGAAGAAGTTGGTGGCATATTGTATGAAAGTGACATACTCATTGTCGCTAAGGTGATCAGGTTGCTTGAGCGAGTTCAACCAGTCTTTTATGGTGTCTAGGCGCGCGTCATCTGCTTGAGCCTTAGCACTCTGGGGTACTGAGTCATAAGCAAGGTTGGTGCTGTTTTTTCTAAGGAGCTTGGGTTCTTCAACTCTTTGGGCAGTTCGGCAACTTGTTGGTAATGTTGGTGGTAAAGAACATAAGAGGAGCGGTAAAGAGAGTTGGTTGGTAAGAAATGATTGGATGCAGGTAAGCGCTAGTGGGTCGGTCGCTATGGAGGAGACAGATAGGGAGCTATATAAGGTGCATGAACCCATGGAGTCGGTCTATCCAGTTGCTAAAGACATTGTCGTTGCTTTGGTTGGGAAGAGGGTTGGTAGGCTGTAAGGGTCATCGGGAAAGTCCATCAGGTCCATGGAAGGTGCCTTTGATGTGTACTAGCTCAAAGTGGAATATGAGGATAGCAACTATCCAGCGATTCATGCTGGCGAAGGGCTGTATGTCAGAGTTCTGCAGCATATCTTTGATGTACCTAGCGTCTACTTCTACAATGAGGTTCTGTACACCAATGAGATATATCCTTAGTGTTTGAAAGGCTTTAAAGAGACCATAGAGTTTCAATTTGGCCTGGCTGTAGTGTGATTCCCTGTTGTTTAGCATGATTGACCCAAAACAGTTGTAGCGCCTCTGTTTCCAATTGTTGCTAAGGCATTGGCACAAGAAGAAACCGACGGCAATGCATGAGGTGTCAACTGCCAGTATGACAGGGTCTGGCAACTGGTAGTTGATGGAAACAAGGGGCTGGGCTTCATGTAGCGCTTTCACTAAGTCTTGCTGGGTGGCAACTTGCTTGGGTCCAAATTCAAAGAGGGTGTTAGCGCATGTGAGTTGGGTAAGGTAGTGGGCATGGTGGGCAAAGTTCTTGATGAAGATTTGTAGAACGCCAACCATTCCCAGGAAGGCACATACCTCTGAAAAATCATGGCATACATCCCAGCAATCCAACAGGGCTAAGCACGACTTGTCGAAAACACAACCACTAGGCATGCAGATGTGGCCCAGGATCTTGAAGTGTGGGGCACATAGTACTAGCTTGTGTCCAGAAAAAGTACCGCTGCTGTACTTCATGCGCTGGAAGATGCAGTTAAGTAACTAGAAAAAGTCCCATAGCGCTAAGCGGATGCCAGGGTTGTCAGGGTGAGTTGCTGGGAGGCCATCTATGAGTCACCAATCTTTGGGGCCCTTAGCGCCTACGTCGTCAATGAAACTTTGTATGTATTTGGGAATCTCTGGTTGAAGGATGTAGTTTACATCATCATGGAAAATGGGTACTGAATTGGTTCAACCCATTGGCAAGGTGACTAGCTGCAAGGCGCCAAAGGGTGTCTGAAACGTGGTGAGGTCACGTGAAGAGGGATGAATGAGTCGCTCATCGTAGCCAACATAGAGGTCAAGGGTGGCGCCACAGATTTGCCCAGCAAAGGACTCGGCAATGTGGTCAGAAAAGGGTGGGATGCCAGAGTGTTGTATAGTGACCCTATTTAGTAGCTCAAGACTGTGAACAATATGGAGGTTACCATTCTTTTTGAAGACACAGAACCAGCGGGAGCGGTAAGTGCTATTGGAGGGCTTGTGGACGCCAGCTTTGATCTTGCTGCGTATGATTTGACAGACTTCAGCTTCAAGTCCAGGCGGTATGGGTCAGTTGTGTTCAGTCCAGGGTATGTGAAGAATGGTCGGTATGACAATAGGCAGGAAAAAGTCAGTATGGAAGCCACCTTGCTTAGAGTCTTCCCAGGCAAATGCTTGGTTCTGTTTGGACATGAGGTTGGTAAGGACGTTCAATTCGGGAGTGGTGAGGAAGCTGGTATTGTGGTCGCTAATGAACTGTTTCTGGCACTCCTCAGTGAAGTGACCGGTTGGTTGAAATGGTGGCGGGTTTGGGGTCGATGTTGGCATGTCGGCAAGTGTGTTGCCAATGATATTTTGTTTGATTTGAAAGTTCTCGGAGATGGTGCTGGTGACAGGCTTGATTTTAAGTGCTACTGACTTATACTTCTTTTTGATCTGTACTCCTTTGCATTTAGTAGCATTAGCGGCAGCAAAGGTGGAGGCGGTAAGTAACATAAGTGATGAGTTGCTGGTGCTAGCGCTAGCTTTGGAAAGTCCAAGAATGGTGGGTTGGGAAGAATTAGGTAATGTTTCAAGATATGTATCAGAGGAGGCAAATTTTGCAAAGTGGTTGGAAGTGGTAAGGTACAAATAGGCAAGAAAGGAGTTGGTAAGTTTTTGATGATTGGTAGTAGGGGTACTGGTAGGGTACGTATTAGCGCTAAGGTCACAAGAAGGCAAGAGTACTTCAGAGTCAAGAAAGGCGGTAGAAACCATATTTACAAGACCACTATGGTGGTCATAGTCTAGCGTAAGCGCTACATCTCCATGATTGTTGCCAATCACCTCCTTGATGGTGGATGAAAACACAAATGGGGCTGTGCTGGATATTGGTTGGTAAACGTTGGGGCTTTGGCAAGCTTTTCTTTCTGGCAACCTCTTGGGAAGGTTGGTACTGTGTGGCGGACACCTGAGTTGGGGTCACTAATTGTCAGAGTGGTTTTGTCGTCGGAGAGAGTCTTGACTATGGAGCATACTAATACATCAAAATGTTGGCCGAGGAGGATGTTGTAAGCAGGTGAGCATAGTATATGGATTTGCAGGTAAAATGTGAGGTTGCCAATAGTGCATGGCACATTCTTGGCAAGTCTGAGCAACCTGTCTATTGTGCCATTAGTGCTTTGCATATTTAGGACTATACCTGGGTCATAGATGAGGCCTAAGTTGTTAGCAACCTCTGCTGACATCAAGATGATCTAGGAGCCGCTGTCCACTATAGCCTCTATCTCCTGACGACTGTCAATGGTAAGCATGATTGATTGTATGGCGTGTGAGTCCTGGGCAACTGTCAGTATGGCGGGGTCTTCTCCTGGTGCTAGTGATTGAATGTAAGTCTCCATGGGATCTATCAAGGTGGCGTTGGTGAGTTGTCAGTTAGCATCGGTGCCAATAAGCAAGGAGTCGGTAGCAAGTGAAAATCTGGGTAGTGCGTCATTGATGTTGGAAGCGTCTTGGACTGTGGCCTGTAGGGTGCACTTAGGAGTTACCGCTGTTTTGACTTGATTCCTGACGTCAGGCGCTATGCTGCAGAGTTCCTCTATTGATAAGGTTACTGGTGTCTTTATAATGTGGCTAAAAATGTGGTTGGATTTCTCAATGTTGTATATGGGGGCTGTCGGTCGGTAACCACCTTCAGGTTGCTTGTCAGGTGTGGCAAAGTTACGTTGGGCAGGAGCGGTATAGCAAGTGGGAAGACCAGAGTATGGGTGCAAAGGCGGCAGAGCTGAGGCAGTAGCGTCTGTTGTGTGTGCAATGGGTGTGGCAACTGGGTCAGAAATGGTAGGGGTGGCTGGCTGCATCAAGACATGTGCTGGGGTGGTGGCAGTGGGTACAGACATGTTGGTTGAGGGTGTCAGGTTCCGCTGACCACGGGGGCTCAGTCCACTGGGCAAAGACCCTTACAGAAAGACGCAAAAGCTCCGGTGTACAATTCTGGGACCTACAAGGGCTCTGGGGGTAAAATGCTATGCTCCAGGATGAGCGCAAGCATTTAAAGGATCTCCAGGGCAAACCATGAGACAGGGGGCGAGTGCGCAGGTTCTGAATAAGTCTGGGGGACGAGGTCAATCAAAGAAAGTGAGACAGGGAAGGTTATGGGCTCTACAATTTGAGCCGAGCGGGCGAGGTGAGATTAGATAGAGTGAGACTGGGACTTAGAGAGACACAGATAAATGAGTCCGGAGTGTTGCTAGAAACAAGGCCAGGACTGGAGAAGAGTTGAAATCAATAACGGGGAAAGAAAACACGAGTTGGGGCTAAACCGGGAAATAGTCAAGAGAAAGAAAAAGGAAGAGAGAAGTACAAGGCAAGAGAATTGAGACAAGTATGAAACACAAGACAAGACAAAGTTAAAAACAGGCACGATACGAGATGGAGTCACAAAACACAAGCAGACTAGATTGGAAGACATGAAACAAAATATGGGGCAACAATACGGTGGGGTTATGCAATTAATCCAAGTAATTCAGGTAGTTCAGGTAATATCAAGATTACTGACTAAGTCCCTATCCTACCAGTTAAGTACTTCTATGGCTATGTCCCGGGCCAACCCCTTGATCTCTGGGTTAGAGCGCAGCTCTGGGACTCTATATGAGTTGGCGGGTGTTGGTTCCAATCAAGTAGAGTGGCAGGTGGCGGTGGCAATCAGGTGACGGCGGCGTCAGAGGCTTTCAGAGTTGGTGATGCGCAAGGGGGACGACGTGATGGCCAGGTGATGCACGTGATGGCATGATTGCCAGAGGGGGCCAGCGATGTCCAGAAAGAGTTGGTGATGTCTGGAGGATTTGCGTGACTTCTCAGGAGCGCTTGGTGATGGCCCTGGTGATTGACGATAGCGTTAGTGATGGGCGTGGGAGTGAGATTACTGGCAGGGTCGGTCCAGGGTTGGGGGGCTAGTGGGATAGTTGTTCTCCAGGACCTCCAGGAGTGGCAGCGAGGTTTGGAGCTAGTTGCGGGGTTAGCAGGTCATGACATCACTGCTCCCTCAGCGCCAAGACCCTTCAAGGCACGGGCCAACCATGGAAACACACCAGAGTTCTTTGTGCAAAAGAAAGTCCTGATGCAACCTAGAAGCGCTGATAGCGATTCAGAAGCCCCTAATGATCTCTAAGAAGAAAAAAAAAAGAGAAAAAATTTGACTTGTCTTTTTCCTCATTCTTCCCACATGTCCCCTCCTATGCCCTCATTGTCTAGCTGGATGTGGTGCTGGTGTCTGCTCAGGTTATGGAGGAGGAGGTGACCCTGCAGCAGTTCATGGTGGCACAGACTCACCCTCGGGGCCCCCCTACTCTTGCATGGTGTCAGGCCAATGGCCCAGTGAGTGGTCTTCTTCCTTTGTCGGGGCTTGTAGGCTGATTTCTTCAGTGTTACCATTGCGAGCGCTGGGACGTGCCCTGCACGTTTACTGGTCCAGAGGAGAGCACTCATCATGACCCTTTGATGTGTGAGGCATGCCACTCCAACCAAGAGCAGTGTTCGATGACACAGCTGTGGCAGGTGCACTGTATGGTCCAGGAGCAGAGGTAGAGTCTGGTGTGGGTCTTGGTGCACCTTGGGGCACCGCCTCACGTCCAGGTGCTGGAGCCGTTGAAGAGGGAGGAGAGGATGGGAGGGGTGAGGCCTGCAATAGGCCCAGAGTCCCCTCGTCATAACAAGGGCAAGCATCAGGCATCCCTGGGGCATGCATTGTGACTGGCCTCCAAGCGTGCCAGGAGTTCACCAGAGGCAGGGCCCTTGCATGTTTTCTCTCTGGGGTCAGCGTGGCTCCTCAAAACTTTCTCGTCAAATGTCGCACGCCTACAAGGGATCCAGGACGCACACAAGGAGTTGCAACGGGAGTTGAAGGAGGTGCGTTGGCAGGCGGTGGTGTAGGAGGAGGTAGTGGGAAAGCAGGTCCAGAGTTTGCAGGAGGAGCTGTGGCAGGCTAGAGCAGAGCAGGACAAGGCTGTGCAGGGGCAGCAGGAGTCCAAGAGGCTGTGTGAGAAGGCTCTCTAGCAACGGGAAGTGTTCAAGGACAAGGTGGAGGAATTGTGGAGTCGACTCTGGGTGCCTGCCTTTGAAGTCCCTTTGGCAAAGGAGGTCTGGGAGTTGGCTTGGCAGTTGCAGGTCTTGTAGGGAGAGAGAGAGTACTGCCAGGAATAGTTGATGCAGGAGCTGGCAAGGACGCGGGTGTTGCTTCTCTGTACATCCTTTTCGTGTGTCCATTCTCTTCCAGGCTAACTTGGTTTTTAGAGTGGGCCCAGGAGCATCGCTTGCTTCTGGACAGAGCTACATCGGCAGCAGCATTTGCAGGAGGGGTTTGGAAGGATTGGGCAGGAGGGTCTGCCGAAGGTTTGGCTGGGGGCGGAGCAGCTGACAAGGTTACTGGCTGCGCACCGCCGGAGGAACGTGTTAGAGCCGGGGTCTTGAGTAAAGATAGCGGAAGATGCAGGAGAGGTCCTGCCAAGTGTGGAGGAAGTCCTGGCAAAGTTGGTGAGGGAGATGGAGGCATTGCAAGTTATGGAGGGGCCAGAGTGAGGGAGATCTTGGACTTGCTGGACTGTACTCTGCTGTATATATTTTGTTTCTTGCTGAACATGTGTTTTTGTTGTGTCCCTTCTGCGTGAGTGTAAGTGGAAAGAAGTGGGGAGAGAGTGAGAATGGAAACACATTATCTGGGTGGGAGTTGAATCCCTCATGAATCCAGAGGCAGAGATTAAGCCCACTGATGCCGTTTGTGGGTTCTAGTCTTGGGGGTCCCAGTGTTTGTTGGGGTGTCAATGGTGGAACTCCCAGAGTATGTTGGAGGCTCCATCCAAGTTTTGTTGAGGTTTCCAGGCGTTGTTCTTGGGGCTGTATCCCTTCCATTGAACCAGGTAGTGGGTGTGACCTTGTAATTTTTTTGGAATTGAGGATGTTGTTTACTTCATAGTGAGACTCATCCTTGACTTCAAAGGGCGAGGGTCGGTTGAAGTGTTGTCTGAGGAATGGGTCAGGGGTGTGCCTCTCAAGGAGTCAAACATGGAACATGGGGTGGAGGCCCTTCATGCCTGGAGGAGATCAAGTTTGTAGGCATGGGTCGAGATCTTCCAGAGGATCTTGAAAGGGCTGAATTGTTTGTGATCCAGCTTCAGAGAGAGTTGTCAAGTGCGTAGGTTGCACTGGGTGCTTTGCATAGGCTTTGTTGGTGATGTTGATTTCTTTCCAGAGAAATTGGTGGAGCGACCAGAGGTCTTTGGCAACTTTGTGGGTAACATGCGAGGGAATGTCTCGGAAAGAGATGATGAGCTGGGGGTGATAACCTTTGTTGGCAAAGAAGGGTGAGACTCCGGTGGTGGAATGAGGGGTATTATTATAAGTGAACTCAGCAAGGAGTAGCTCCACGCGCCAGTCATTTTGAAGGTAGTTAACATAGAGGCGGAGGTACTGTTCCAGCATCTAGTTCACCTGCTCAGTCTGCCCATCAGTCTCTGGGTGGTAGGCGGTCAAGAGTTGGACTTGGATGTCGAGGGCCTTGCAGAGCAAGGTCCAGAATTTTGAGACAAACAGGGGTCCTTGGTCTGATACGATGTTGTCTAGGAGTCCGTTGATATGGGTCCACTGTTGCGAAACACTAAAACCAGTAGCATTATACAGTATAAGACAAAAATATATATAGTATGTCTAAAAACAAGGCTGAAAACCGTAAGCCAGACATACTAGACAGCCAAAACCTGTAGGCTGGACATACCATAGTTTTTCCCACCTCCCGACGAGTCTGAAACTGGTCAAACAAAGTCAAACGGTACATAATTCATTGAGTTATAGACAAACCTTCAAGTAGTGATGGATTGGTGATAGCCGAGGGCTTCCATCAATCAATCATTGATGATCCAGAATAAGATCTTGATGAGAATGATAAGCAAGCTGTGGCTGTGCCAAAAGAAGCTGATTTGATCACGGAGAGATCCAAAATCAAAGATCAGGCTGAAAATAGCACAGCACTTGGCAGCTATCAAAAATAGATTAGATTAATACTATCTAATCACAGATCAAGATCCGAATACCAAAATCAGTCTAAATTAAGAATTGATAAAATCAATCAAAGATCCCGGATCACGATCTGCAATCAGCGCATCAGAACCATCAAACCTTTGTGACTTTCCTTCCTGGAGCCCTACAGCACTCAATTATAGTGCTATCCCACTCCCCTGGGTACCTCCGGACTCCCCGGAACCACGTGGATACAATGGAAGGACCCTTAGCAGATCCTGGATGACAGAAACACGGAAACTGGAGGCCAGAAATAGCCTGAAACCGGCTGCCAGAGCAAAAACTTGCAATTCAGTAAATTTTATTGAATTGACCCCTGGCCAGCTCAATCTTAACCAGCACCCAGACCAATAGGAGGTCTATGGACACACCAATCACGCGTGGTCTGTGTGCAGGGAAAGGGGTAAAAATAGGACAAGGAAAAGGGAGACCCAGCTAAGGAAAACCTGTGCAGCTCGGAGTCCTCAGAGAGTGGACTACTTAGGCTAATCAGTAAAGTACTTTAGACCAGCTTTAATAAAGCTTATAGCCTACATTTGTGTGAACTAAGTTCGCTCAAACTAAAGCTTAACTTTGTTAATCTAGTGAATAAACTATTTGTGTGGCTCAGAGTCCCCAGAGAGTGTGACTACTTAAGCCTATTATTTAGTTGACTTTACTAGGGTCGCTTTTTGGTATCTTTTTAGAAACCGTTTATTGTGTGGGCTACCTTGGTTCATTATAATAATAAAATATAACTACAAAAACCATTACAACTTCATTACAAATGTTAGTTTCTGTGTTATAGCCCCACAAAACTCGCAAAAGTAAAGTTTAGTTGTCTACACTGATTAGAATCCCTCTGATTAGTTCAACAAACTCTACATTTTGCATCATCGTGCTTTGCAAATACATGCTCCAGGAATAGCTTGGCAAACTCCGGAGCAGTATCAGTGGTGCGGCAGGGTAGAAAGATGGCCTGTTTGGTCAGTCTACATACCACTACCAGGATCGTGTTGAAGCCTTCAGACTCTGGGAGCTCGACAATGTGATCCATGGAAATCAAGGACCAAGGTCTCTGTCCAACAAGGAGGGGTTGTAGTAAGCTGTAGAGGCGGTGGCAGGGTTTGCACAATCTTATGTAGCGCATGATGTCTCGACAAATCCCTGGCCAAAAGTAAGTCCGAGTGATCAATTGGAGGGTCTTACGTATGCCTGGGTGTCCTTGGAGCTTGTGGTCATGATGCTGTCAGAGGATGTCGAGTCGCAACTTTGCATGATCAGGAATGTATATGAGGCCATTCCAGAGGAGGATTTGTTGGTCCGGGGATAGGGTGTAGGCGTCGTCGTGCGATGGGTCCTTGGGGTTAGAGTTCCTGGGGTTGTGTTGGACAAAAAACTCGTTGCAGGGGGCTTTTTGGATCTGACTCAGAATCCCTTCCTCATTCATGATTAGCACTGCATTTAGATGTTTGGGATGAATTACCACATGGTGGTTGAATGAGTTCCGATCCGCCTTGAAGACCTTCTTGGGGTAGACATCAGACCTTTGAGCAAGGGCATTGGGTTTGGCTCTGAGTCTTCCGGGGCAATAGTGAATGGTGAAGTTGTATTCAGAGAATATCTCTGACCACCGGGCTTGTCATTGGCTGAGCTGCTTTGTTGTAGTGAAATACTGCAAATTGTTGTAGTCCAAATAGACTTGGATGTGGTGCCAGGCTCCCTTGAGATAGGCTCGCCACTGTTTGAAAGCTTTGACAATTGCCAGTAGCTCCTTGTCATAGATGTTGTAGTTTAATTCAGCATCAATCATGGAGCATGTGTAGAAGGCAATGGGTCAAAGATCCTGAGTGTTGGGGTTCATCTGCAAGATAATTCTGGCAATGGCGTAGTCGGAGGCATTGCACTCGAGTACAATAGAAAGTTCTGGGTCAAAGTATCAGAGCACCAGGGCAGTTGTGAAGGCTTCTTTGAGGAGTTAGAAGACACTCTGGCACTTACTGTCCCAGGCCCAGGGGGTGTCCTTTTGGGTGAGTCAATTCAGGAGTTTTGTGATCACAGAGTAGTTGTCTATGAACCTCCGGTAGAAGTTAGCAAAACTCAGGAAAGACTGTACTTCCTTGACGTTTCGGGGGGTGGGCCAGTTGAGGATGGCGTTGACCTTGCCTGGGTCCATACAAACTCTGTCTGGAGTTACTATGACGCCAAAGTACTTGACTTTGGTGGTGTGGAAGGAGCATTTTTTGGGTTGGGCATGGAGGTGGTGTTCTTGGAGGTGAGTGAGGACGTGGCAGACATGGTTCTGGTGTTTTTCCAGCAAATTCAAATAAACAAGAATGTTGTCTAGATATACAATGACAAACACATTGTTCATGTTGTGGAAGATGTCGTTCATGAAGTATTGGAATGTGGTGGAAGAGTTAGTCATTCTGAAAGGCATAACCAAGTACTCAAAGAGACCATATCGAGTCCGGAACGCCGTTTTCCACTCATGTCCCAGGGCTATGCAAATGTTGTTGTAGCTAGAATGTAAGTTGATTTTGGTGTAGATCTTAGCGCTCCAGAGCTGGTCGACAAGATCTCCGATGAGGGGCAGGGGGTACTGATTCTTCTTTGTAACCTTGTTGAGCCCCCGGTAGTCAATGCAGAGGTGCAGAGAGCCATCTTTCTTCTTGACAAATAGGACCGGGGCCCTGGTGGCAGAGATGGAGAGGTGGATGAAACCCTTGCCAAGCATCTCGTCAAGGTGATCTTTGAGGACTCGGAGTTTGACCTCTGACATGTTGTAGACTCGTCTGAAGGGGAGCAAGGTGCCTTCTTCAAGGTCAATTTTGTGGCCGTAGAACCGGTGGGGAGGGAGTTCTTGGGTGCTGCCCTCGGAGAACACATCAGCAAACTCATGATATTCAGGGGAAATTACTTTGCATAGTATGTTCTTCTCTGAGCGTGTCTCCAAGGGGTTGGCTTTGGCCCTTAGATGTTCCTCTGGGAGAGTGGGCATGATGTGGAATTGGTATGCCTGAGCACCTTCCTAGAGTATGTGTGCAAAGGGGACGGCGCCAATGATTTTGATGTTGAGGACGCTGGGGTCAATGGAGGTCGAATCCACGTTCTTCAGAGGGGGTGGAGTGGGCTTCCACTGTTTCTGGACAGGGTAATTTGGTTCTTTGTATTTGTTGTGGGGGATGTTGGAGGAGAAAGAGGAGGCACTTCCAGGTGTTGCGCAGGGGGTGTGGGTGCTCCGGAAGTCGTCTGGGGTAAGGGAATCATTGTCATAGGACTGCAACTTGAGGGATATGGCAGCAGCGAGTTTGGCTCCGGAGTGAGAGAACGTCATTGTGAGAGAGTTCCAGTCAATGTTAGGGTTGGCATCACAAAGCCAGGGCAGTCCTAGGATGATGGGGGTTGATTTGTGGAGTTGCATGACAAGGAAATCGGTGGAGAATTTCAGGTTGTTATCGAGGGTGAGGGTGTTGGAATGGGTTTTAGTGATGGGACCTGAGGGCACTGGATGACCGTCAAAGAGCTGGAGTTTGAGGGAGTAATTGAGCTTTTGATGGAGGATTGCGAGGTGATCACTGATGAATGTTTCAGTGGCCCCGCTGTCAATGAGGGCAGAGAGGGGCTCCAGGGCATCTCAGAGTCGTACGTTGATGATGAAGGACCAAACAGAGCACGAAGTGAGTTGCTCCGGTGTTGGGGCTTCTGCTCCAGGGGTGGTTGGGGCCTTCAGGAGATGGGGGGTTACGAGAATGTTGAACAACATGGAGGTCTTCTTGGGAGTGCTACCGTGATCAAAGTGGAGAGTGAGGTCCTGCTAGTTGATTCGGAAGTTTGTGCTGCAAAGCCATGAGAGCCCCAGAATCAGAGGTGCAGATGCATGGAGTTTGGTGACCAGGAGCCGGAGTTCTTTGACCATTGGCAAAAGTGATAGGGAGTTGAATAAAGTGAGTGATGTTGCCGGCGAAAGAGGAGTTTCCGTCAAAGAGTTGGAGTTGTATGGGGACCAACAGGTATCGTGCTGATCCAAGGGCGAGAGCAGCCCAGGCTTTGTCAATGAAGTTGTCGGTGGTGCCACTATCAATAAGGGTGTTCACGGGTTCATTAGAGGGGGCGATAGTGATGTGGAGGAGAAGGGATTGCAAGGAGTGGGAGGGAAGGTGAGCCAAGTGGGTGTCCTGTGATGTGAGTGTTGTGCGGAGATGAGAGACCGGGGTGGAGAAGACGTCAGAGTTGTCTTTATGATTTAGTGCGTTTTCTGGGACTAAATTGCAGGGTCGTTTTCCAAGAACTGAAAGTCTGAGTTGTCTTCCTCCAGTGTCCATACAGCACAGCCTAGTGTTTTCTGTTTGGGACACTCACCAATGAAATGTCCACGTTTTCCACACAAGATACACACTCCTTCCTTCCGACGGCGCTCCTGTACATCTTCAGGTACGTTGATCCAGGACCTACCGGAGTTTTGGAACCGATTGGCGCATAGTGCTCAAGGGGTTCTGGAGTTGTCTGATTGTTAGAGGGCGGCTCAGGTGCCTTGATAGTGTCATTGACATTAAGCTGGGCAGGGGGGCCAGGGCCAGGAGGTCGGTTATTTGGAGATGGGTTTTGGTTGTACGGGGGGCGAGCTCTGGGAGTGGCAGGGGGTTGGAGAGTGTTAGTGGATCAATTATTGGTAGTATTGGGGGTATTCTCTTGCCAGTTCTGACCTCCAAAGGTGCTCCACTGGCTCTGGTTGGTGCTGTACTTGCTCTGGTCTTCCCAGTACTATTGATCAATCTGTGTGACAAGGGCCTTGTATCCGGTGTAATCGGCTTGCTTGAGTGCCAGGCAGAGAACATCCTTGATGCGTTGTGGGAGGGCATGCCAGAGTGTGTACCAGAGAGCATTGTAATTTCAGCCTGTTTTGTAAGCTTCTTTTTCAAAACGTACAATGAAGGTTGTAAAATGTTCTTTAGGGTGCATTCGGAGGTTGAATAGGTTGTCCTTGGCCTCAGATATGGTGTCAAATACTCCAAACTTGCTTGAGAATTCTGCGACAAAGGCTTGCCAGTCAGAGAGTACTGAGCTGTGGGGGTCGAACCGGAGGAGGGTGATATAGTAGTCGAAGGCAATCCCCTGCAAGTAGGACGTGGCAAAGGCCACAGGCGTGCTCTCAAGTTGAAAGATAAGGAGTTTAGCCTGGAACATGTTGAGACACTGGGTGAGGTAAGTGCACCATTTACAGGGGTTACAACCAGTGAAAGACTCAGGCTTTTGGATGTCCAACTTCTCTTCATGGGCGAGGGCGTTGTGCACATCATCCTGGGGGTTTTGATTACATTGGAGTCCAGCATTGTAATAATAGTAATGGTGGTGTCTTCTCTGAAGTGGCAAGAAGGCGTTTAGCATGAAGCCCCAGCCTTCCAGGGGTCCACTGTCTGGAGGTCCGCCACCGAAGGATCCACCATCTCTAAAAGAGGGTCTTGGCATCCATCACAGGGGTGGGGAGCCATTTGAGGGTGAGGGTCCTTGGTTTCCTGGTCCAAACAAGGGTGGGGGTCTTGCGTCAGGGGCTTCCAGAGTTGGTGATGCACAAGAGGGACGATGTGATGGCTGGGTGATGCACGTGATGGCAAGATTGCCAGAGGGGGCCAGTGATGTCCGGAGGATTTGCGTGACTTCTTGGGAGCGCTTGGTGATGGCTAGAGTGATTGACGGTGGTGTTAGTAATGGGCATGGGAGTGAGATTACTGGCAGGGTCAGTTCGGGATTGTGGAGCTGGTAGGATAGTTGTTCTCTAGGACCTCTGGGGGTGGCAGCAAGGTTCAGAGCTGGCTGCGGGGTTAGTGGGTCGTAACAAAGGGTGGCGCTAAAGGTTGGTAACCTGTCAATGGTTGCTTGGATTTTTTAATTTCTACGCCGTCAAATACTTGTTTCAAAGTTGCCAATTCACGTTCCAGGGTTTCAATATGTGCCTCTTTAGTAAGATTGCCATTGTTGCTAACCATGTCCAAGTGCATTACCTCTAATACCATTTGCTGCTGTAGCGCTTGTTTTGCGTTGGGGTTAGCATTGCCGGTAAGAGTGCCAGTCACCAAATTGCCAGAGTTCTGTTGGTGCCACTCATCCACATGCTCTTGGTAGAACTTGAGCTTGGGGTAGTTTGGTATGATGGTACCAAAGGGGAGTACTACCTTGCCGTTGGCAGTCCTGCAAATACGTCCTTGCTGGATGTAGTTTTCCAAGGTGGGGCAATGACCACGTGTCATAGTGTAGCCAACCTCACCACAAAAGTGACTAGCAGGGGCAATATTACAGCGTCGGTAAAGTTAAGCATCGCTAACCGCTAGGCACCGGGGCTGAGGAAGTGATAGCCTGCTGATGGCCGCCAGCAAGTCATTAAACGCGTAATCTTATAAGGCGCTGGCTATCTTTGATCGGTGACCTGTTATCAAGCCCGAGGTCATGTGTGCGGTCCGTGCGCTAACAGTCAGGTGAGCAAGTCCCATGGTCTAGAAGTCCCGTGTGCTAAACATCCCGTGGTCTAGAAGTCCCGTGCGCTAAACATCCCGTGGTTGCCTAGTCATGTGCAGTCCGCGTTGCACCTGATCGCCTGAGTGAGCCTCCAAACTCCTATCAACAAAAGTCACTAATTATAGCTTTGCTGCGCTGAGCCCAGCCCAGGTCTTATCATCTCCTCCCAACTGAAAAATTGACTGTCCTCAGTCAACCTTGATATCATGTGTTGTTACTTGGTCCATGCGCCTAATCCCTGTCCTTAAAAGGTTTGGCAACCATAATTGTAACTTCATTGAAATCCCCTGTAAGCAGGCGATTTCCTGCACCAATGTTCTCCGCCCCTGCCGCCATTGATGCCAGCGCCTGCATGCTGACCTTTATCTTTGACGTGTCACTATTCTTAGCGCAACACCTTGGCAATGGTGCCAGCGCCTCTCAAGAGCTGGTGGTAGGAATGTTGTGGCTGCTGGAGCGGTGGGAGAGCCATAGGTTGTCTAGGGTGGCATAGGAGGACGAGGAAGTGTTGCGGGCGTGGTGCATTGCCCGTGCTACTAAGCACGAGGGCACTGCGTGGCTAGCGCCATTCGAGGTTCTCCCTCCCTTGCCGTCCCCTCCATTGGCGCTGAGTTGGCCAAAATTCTGGGTGGGGCCCCTTCTCTCCATCCTGTCGCTAGCGCCCCAGTGGCCTTGACTTTGTGGCTGGCGCCTCTTCCCATGGGTCCCAGCCAGCCGGCTGAGGCCAACCTCGCTACGGTCAGTCGGGTGCCACATCGTGCTCGCCAGGTATGACGTGTGGCCGCTGGCGACAAGAGCCCTGCGCCAGCAGCTCCTAGGATGGGCTCCTCAAGTTCTTCTCCACGCAAGGTACGTGTATTTTCTTAGTTGCTTTGCCACTAGTCGCTAACCGTAATTTTTCTAGTCCCGCAAGTCGGCAAGGGTGGCCCTCATGTACGAGGTTAGATCTTCCTTTTTGGTACCTAGTTCTTAGCGACTAGACTTCGTTTACCAATGCGAAGTTGAGAGATTTGCTGGCGATCAGGCACTCGGAGGTGGTGCTGGATACTGGGATGGAGGCGGGTGTGGTGATGGAAGGTGCGAAGGGTAAGAAGACAGTGGCACCTGGCCAGCACCAGGCATACAAAAATTCCAAGGGCGCTGTAAGTGATTCTTGCACCTTTAGCGACTGTTCTGACCAGATTTGGCTTAGTGTGATAAATGCTGGGCCGACAATGACCCAGAGGCTTGCTGGTTTCCGACTGGGATTTTGCCCTGCTATTGGTGGGACGCCCTCAAGCGGGTGTGTACTTATGATGGCTTCAAGTCCCAGGAGCGCGGCAAGGCAGACCCGATTGTTAAGCGCACGTTTGAACGGTTGGTACAGGTTAGGCGGGCTAGGGAGTTTGTGCTGAGGGAGCGAGCGGTGGTGGAGGCTGGCAGTGTCACTAGCATTACTGAGGAGAGTCTGGCACTGCCGACTCGTCAAGGCAATGGACCTTGGCCGCTCCCTTTGGAAGGAACTGCACAGCCGACCGCTTGCTAGCCTCCACTGAGGGGCAGAACATCCAAGGGGAAAGGGAAGGCCGTAGTGCACGAGGGGTCGGCAGAGTCGGCAAGTGGGCGTTTGGTCGGTAAGAGGGTGGGTTCCCCTCTGAGTCCTGCCAGAGAGGCCAAGCGCCTCTTTGTTGGTATGGCCTCGGACGGTAAGCTTTCTAGTTTCTTCTGTGATTATTTAGCGACTTCCCGTTAGCAGAGATGGACTTTGAGCTTTTCCCCTGGCAGCGGCCCTCTCCTGTGGCTGGGCCTAGCGGCACTTGGTAAGTGAATGTCAATTTTTTTTTACTGAGTCGGTTACTGATCTAGCTTGGTTAGTCATACCCCTTCTCCTCCCGTTGTTAGCGACTTGGAGGAAGATGTAGGAGGAACCACGAAGGCGCAGGAAGGCAAGGAAGGAGAGGAAGGAGAGGAGGAGGTAAGACTCCTCTCCAGGCATTGGGTAGCGCTAACATTTTGGCGATCCCAGCTGGCGACCGCTTAGGAGATGTCTTTCGGCGACGAGGAATTCGAGCAGGAGGAACGCCCTGCCCCTGTCGCTAGAGTGGATCCTCGATGGACCCCCCTTCCTGCCTCTAGAGTAACCGGGAACGACTACGAGTGGTTGGGTGAAGAACTGGTGTACCCAGTTACCAGAATGTGGTTGCCTGAGGAGCTCGAGTGGTTCATGGGGCGAGCGGCTGGTATGGAGCCAGTAATGGCATGGGAGATGAGAGCGGTGGACGCCGAGATGGCCAGGATGAGGATGCGGAGGAGGACGCTGGGGCACAGTGTTGCTATCTTGAGGCGCTACCAGCAGGATTGTGAGGAGGCACTGGCTTGGCAGGAGAGGAACAATGTCCAAGCCAAAGACCTCTTCCCACTCCCGCCGTTCCCCTTCCTGTCCGACCGCGATCAGGCCTAGTCGCTAGTGCCTGTAAGAAAAATCTTGAACTTTTAGTAACATTGTACATAGATGGATGCATAGCAGAAAAAAAAGATGTAATCTAAATGTTTTGGGACTTGCAATTTTGTGTGAAGTAAGAAATCGGTAGTAAGAAAGTCTGTGTGTATAGTAAGGGAATGTGGGCTGGAAAGACTTGTGAAAGAAAAGACTTAGCAAAAGTGGTGTTTTTAGCGACTTGAATTCTTAAGGGAACGCTCAGTAGATCATCATGGCGGAAAACCCTTGTGCAAGAGTTGCGCAAGGCACCAGGCGCCTATAGGGTGCTAGCGCTGTGTCTTGTGGTAGGTAAAAAGTCTGTGTAGTAATAAAATCTTAAGAAAGATAAAGAAAAAATGGTAAGTAAGAAAGGCTTAGCAAGGGTGTTAGCGACTACAAGTCGTCTTCTTCTGGATGTGGTAAGTCATCATCATCTAAAAGGTTGGTTTCTTTGAGTTCCCTAAGTTTGGTAGTATCAATGTCTAGCACCTCCAGCAGTAAGGGTATTTGTTTGCGTGCTAAGTAGGGAAGGAGGCAGAAGGCGGCAACCGGTCTGTGCAGCACTGATCCATCTAATTCACAAAGCACGTAAGCTCCTCCACGGTTGCGAGAGATAACTACCAATGGCCCTAAGTAGCGTGGGCGCATCTTCTTGTTGTGGGTGGTCTCAATCTTGGAGTTCCTCATGAGCACTAGCGACCCACAACTGAAGTTGTAGTCCTTGATGGTAGCACTATGATTGGTTTCAAACCTGAGGGAGGCTTGGCACCGGGCGCTAAAGACAGTTTTGTGTAAGCGCACTAAGTCTTCACTGCGTCGTTGAAGATTGATAGCTCTTCTGGCAATCAGGTCAGTAGTGGACAGGATGGAGTTGGGCGCGGGTTGAAGGTACGTCGCCTCCACAATGTCAGCAGGGAGCAAGGGGTGGGTGCCAGTAGCTGCATAATAAGGTGAGCACCCCATGTGTTTGCGTATAGTTACCCTTTCCGCCCAAAAGACTGAATAGGTCGCTTCGCTCCATCTGGACTCATCGCCATCTACCGCCTTGAAAAGAGCTTGGCGCACATCAAAGTGAGGTTGCTCCACCAGACCATTAGCACGTTTGTTGTAGCCGGAGATGCGGATGTGGTGTATATTGTACTTTTTGGCGAGGTAGGTTAATGCCTTAATGATGGGGGCCCCATTGTCGGTAACTATCTCTCTTAGCGCACCCCAGCGGCAAATAACGTCTTCAAATAACCACTTAGCTATGGCGTCAGTGTTTTTCCTTTGTAACATCCTGAACTCTGGCCAGTGTACAAGCGAGCAGCGACCTTGTATGATGTACTTGTAGCGACCCAATTTGGGCATGTGCATGGTGTCGATATAAATCTTGCTGAAGAGAGGCGCTGGCATAGCGACCGTCGGCGGAATGAGTAGTTGGCGCGTCTGTTGAATCTGGCACAGGTGACAAGTCTTGACGTATCAAATGATGTCAGCTCTAACGTAAGGCCACCAGAAGCGTTCTAGCAAGATAGCACGTGTAGCATAAAGTCCCCTGTGGCCCAAGTCATCATGCATAGCGCATAGGATCTTGAGTCGGTCGCTAGGCTGTACCACCAATTTGTGAGCACCATCCTTGTTGCATCGCCAAAGTTGATTGTTGCTTGTAAAGAAATTGGTGGCATATCATATGAAGATGGCATACTCGTTGTCGCTAAGATGGTCAGGGCGCTTAAGGGTGTCCAACCAAACCTTAATGGTGTCTAGGCGGTTGTCGTCTGCTCGGGCTTGAGCGCTCCTGGGCACTGAGTCGTAGGTGAGGTTGGCACTGTTTTCTCGTAGGGGTTTGAGTTCCTCAACGCATCTGAGGGTTGGCGTCTGGT
Source organism: Termitomyces sp. MG148 (assembly GCA_003313785.1). NCBI lineage: Eukaryota > Fungi > Basidiomycota > Agaricomycetes > Agaricales > Lyophyllaceae > Termitomyces > Termitomyces sp. MG148. The sequence goes on along the minus strand of QLOM01001918.1, from coordinate 27,206 downwards.
CAGTAAGGTTTGCGGTAAAGAATGTGAGAGGGGCCGTGAAGGGAGTTGGTTGGTAGGGAATAATGGGGTGTAAGTAAGTGCTAGCTGGTTGGTCGCTACGGAGCAGCCAAATAGAAAGTTGTATAAGATGCATGAACCCATGCAAGCGGTCGATCCAGTCGTCAAAGGTGTCGTTGTCACTATGGTCTGGCATAGGGTTGGTAGGCTGCAACGGGCGTCGGGAGAGTCCATCAGGTCCGTGGTAAGTGCCCTTGACGTGTACAAGTTCAAAGTGGAACATCAGAATAGCGACTATTCAGCGATTCATGCTGGCGGAGGGCTGTATGTCAGGGTTCTGCAGCATACCTTTGATGTACCTAGCGTCCACCTCTACAATGAGGTTGCACACGCCAATGAGATACATTCTTAGCGCCTGGAAAGCCTTAAAGAGGCCATAGAGTTCAAGTTTAGCCTGAGGGTAGCGTGATTCTCTGTTGTTTAGCGTAATGGACCCAAAGCGGTTGTAGCGCCTCTGCTTCCTGTTGTCGCTAAGGCATTGGCAGAAAAAGAAACCAACCGCAATGCAAGAGGTGTCCACCACCAGGATGACTGGGTCTGGCGACTGATAATCAATAAGTACCAGGGGCTGTGCTTCCTGTAGCGCTTTGACAAGGTCTTTTTGTGCGGCAACTTGTTCAGGTCCAAACTCAAATGGGGCGTTAGCGCGTGTGAGTCGGTTAAGATGGTGAGCGCGGTGGGCAAAGTTCTTGATGAAGATGCACAAGACGCCAACTGTCCCTAAGAAGGTGCATACTTCTGACAGGTCGTGGCAAGTACCCCAGCGCTCCAGAAGCGCTAAGCGTGACTCGTCGGGAACGCGTCCGCTAGGCGTGCAGACATGGCCAAGGATCTTGAAGCGAGGGGCGCATAAGACAAGCTTGTGGCCAGAGAACGTCCCGCCACAATACTTCATTCACTGGAGAATGCGATTAAGAAGCTGGAAGAAGTCCCATAGCGCTAGGCAAATGCCAGGGTTGTCGGGGTGAGTTGCTGGGAGGCCATCAATGAGTCGCCAGTCTTTGGGACCCTTAGCGCCAACGTCGTCTATGAAGCTTTGTACAAATTCGGGGATTTTGGGTTGGAGGATAAAGTTGACGTCGTCATGGAATATGGGGACTGAGTTGGTCCAGCCCATTGGTAAAGTGACTAGGCACAAGGCGCCAAAGGGAGTTTGAAAGGTGGTAAGGTTGCGTGAGGAAGGGTGGATAAGGCGCTCATCGTAGCTGACATAGAGGTCTAAGGTAGCGCCACAGATTCTACCTGCAAAGGATTCAGCAACATGGTCGGGAAAGGGCGGCATGCCAGAGTGTCGTATGGTGACCCTATTTAGTGGCTCCAGACTGTGAACAATTCTGAGGTTACCATTTTTCTTGAGGACACAGAACCAGCGCGAGCGGTAAGCGCTATTCGATGGCTCATATACTCCTGCCTTGATCTTGCTGCGTATAATTTGGCAGACTTCTGCCTCCAGTCCAGGTGGTATAGGGCGGTTGTGTTCAGTCCAGGGTACGTGAGGGATAGTCGGTATAACCACAGGCAGGAAGAAGTCGGTACGGAAGCTGCCTCTTTCTGAGTCTTCTCAGGTGAATGCCTGGTTCTGTTTGGACATAAGGTTGGTAAGCACCTCCAACTCTGATGACGTGAGAAAACCAGTGTTATGGTTGCTAATAAATTGCTGGTGACGTTTTTGAGTCAAGCAACCAGTTGGCTGAAAGGATGGCGGATTCGGGGTTAGAGCGGGGAGGTTGGCAAGTGGATTGCCAAGGATACGTCGTTCGATTCTGAAGTCTTCGGATACTGTGCTGGCAACAGGCTTGATTTTAAGCGCTACAGGCTTATACTTCTTTTTGACCTGAACACCTTTGCGTTTATTAGTGTTAGCGACAGCAAAGGTGGAGGCGGTAGGTAAGGGAGGGGATGATTCCCTACCAGAGTCGCTAAGGTGAGTAAGTCCAAGAATAGCAGGGTGTAAGGAATTAGGGAGTGTTTCAAGATACGTATCAGGAGAAGTGAAGCAGTCAAATTGATCAGAGGCGGTAAGGTACAGGTAGGAAAGCGCAGAGTCGGTAAGGGGTCATATGTTTTCAGGTTGGGTACTGTGATTAAGCGCATCAGCGCTAGTGTCGAAAGAGGGGGAAAGTACTTCAGGATCAAGATAGGCAGTTGAAACAATATTTACAAGACCACTTTGGTGGTCATAATCTAGCGTAAGCGCTACATCTCCATGATTGTCGCTAATCACCTCCTCGATGGCGGATGAAAACACCTGTGTTGGCCCGGGTGTTGTTCAGTGAAAGCAGGTGTTTTGGTGAGCTTTTCTTTTTGGCGACCTCTGGGGAAAGTTGGTACCGTGCGGCGGACACCAGAGTTGGGGTCGCTAATTGTGAGGGTGGTTTCGTCGTCTGAAAGGGTCCTGACTATGGAGCGCGCTAAAACGTCAAAGGGTTGCCCAAGTAAGATGTCATATATGGATTTGCAAGTAAAATGTGAGGTCGCCAATTGTGCACAGCACGTTTTTGGCAAGTCCCAGTGACTGGTCTACTGTGCCATTAGCGCTTTGCATGTTTAAAACAATATCTGGATCATAGATCAGGCCCAGGTTATTGGCGACTTCGGCTGACATAGAAATGATTTGAGACCCGCTATCCACAATAGCTTCAATTTCCTGGCGACTGTCGACGGTGAACATAATAGAGCGTATGGCTTGTGAGTCTTGAGCAACGGTGAGGATAGCAGGGTCTTCTCCTGGCGCTAGCGACTTGATATAGGATTCCACGGGGTCCACAGAGGTGGCATTAGCGAGTTGTTGTGCAAAGTCGGTGTCAATAAGCGTGGGGTCAGTAGTGACAGAAAATCCAGGTAGTGCGTCGTCTATGTCGCTAACGTCTTGTACCGTTGTCTGAAGAGTGCGCTTGGGGGTTACCGCTGTTTTGACTTGATTCCTTACGTCTGGTGCTATGCTGCAAAGTTCTTCTACTGACAGAGTGACGGGCGTTTTCATGATGCAGCTGAAGACGTGGTTGGATTTCTCTATGTCATATATGGGAGCAGTGGGTCTGTATCCTCCTTTCGGTCGCTTGTCAGGGGCAGCAAAGTTCCGGTGGACAGGCGCAGTATAGCGTGCAGGTAAACCCGTGTAAGAGTGTAGAGGCGGCAAGAGAGCACTGTTAGCATCTGTTGCGTGGTTAGCAGGTTTAGCGACGGAGGCAGGGTTATTAGGCAGTTGGGTGGTTACGGCGGGTGTAACGGTAGGCGGTGAAGTGACCTCAGGGTCGGCAGTGACAGGTGCTAGAGGACGGTATCCTTTGAGGGGCTGTCTAGGTTGCTTAATTTCCACACCGTCAAAGACCTGGTTCTTCAGCATTGCCAATTCCTTTTCTAGGCTTTCAATACGTGCGTCTTTAGTGAGGTTGCCCGAGTTGCTAAAAGTGTCCAAATGCATAACTTCAAGTACCATCTGTTGCTGCATAGCTTGTTCCGCGTCGGGGTTAGCGTTGCCGGTAAGGGTGCCAGTCGCCAAGTTGCCAGGGTTTCTACGATGCCATTCATCCACGCGCTCTTGGTAGGACTTGAGCTCTGGATAATTGGGAATGATGGCGCCTGAGGGAAGTACCACTTTACCGTCAGCAGCCCGGCAAATGCGTCCTTGGCGAATGTAGTTTTCCAAAGTAGGGCAGCGACCCCTTGTTATAGTGTGGCCGACTTCACCACAGAAGTGGCAGAGGTTGTTAACAGGGGCGGGATTACAAGAGGCGGTAAGACTAGTGGTGATCATGGTTTTGATGCGGGTCATAGCGCTAGCGACTGCGGCAGCAACGACGGTGTCCAAATCTTCTTTCTTCACGTATTGATCGGCTGGTGGTGGGGTCGGTAAGGGAGCAATGGCGGCGGCAGGGACAGGTGGTTAGGCTGAGTGATCTCCAGGCGTCTAGCAATCCTAGCCCATAGCGACGTGGGCATACCTTGCTGGAATAAGCGACGTTCCTCATTCCCGTAGAGCTTGCCATTCTGTAAAAGCCACCTGGCAACTCTTTGGAAGTCGCGGTAATAAGTCGAGAGGGCGCCAAGGGTGTATATGCCGTTGTCAAAAGTGTCCTGTACTAATTTCTGAAGTTTGCTGACCATATAACGTGTAGAGGCTTCAGCGCCAGGATAGAGCCTAATCATGGCGGTCTTCCAGTCCTCGTAAGTTGCTGCTGGTGGGGGGTTGTTGCCAAGAGCGGCCGCAGGGGCACTAAATTCCCTGAGGCCAGTCCATGTTTCTGCCGTGTTGTATGACACATAATGTGCTGCGTATTCCTTCATTTGGGTGTGGTTGGTAATGCTGCAGTCGCAAAAGAGGTATTTGAGTTCCTTAAAGTATTGAGTGAGTTCCCGGGGTTTGGTCTCATCCCATTTGGGGGCTGAGAAGTGGTTTCGAGGCGGCATGCGCTGAGCGACAGCTGCCTCCATAGTGCAAGTCAGTAACAGTCTTGTCGGTAGCAAAGTAATCGGTAAGCGAAGTGGTGAAGCTGGAGGTGAGGGAGTGGGGGTTCTGAATAGTTGTGACAATGGGGTGATAGGACTAGGTGGTGATCCCTGAGCTAAGTTGGCAAAAGGAGTCTGAGCTCCAGGTGCGCTAGCGTCAAAGTCTAGTTGGCAAGGAAAAAAGTCTGGGATGTTGACTGTAAGCTCAGTTGCATAATCGGCAAGTTCTTGCGCTAAGGTGCGATGTGGTAAGGCTCCAGGTAGCTGGGGAGTAGAAGGCGAAATATGGAAAGAGATAGTGGCACCTGCCGACTGAACTAGAAGGCGGCGCTGGTGTTGCAAACGAGTTTCTGGCAGAATTCTGCCCTAAAGTCCCTCGCGATGGGCTCCAGTTTGATGACGCCCAAAAGTCGCTAAGTACTGTCAAAGGTGGACTGTGCTTAGCTACCGTGTAAGGTAATGCGTTGGGCGGTCGCTAGTTGAGAGAGAGTCCGGGCAGAGTCTCAGAGACCTAGTTTGTTAAGGAAAATTGAGTAATTGAAACAAAAGTGCTTAGCGATCTAGGCCGTGTAGCCTGCGAGGTGCTAGGGTGCCAACAGTTGGTAGGGACTTGGCAATGTAACGTAGTTGAAGTATGCCCGTATAGCACCTAGACAGTCAGCAAGACTGGCGAAGAAGCGGCAAGCTTAGTGTAGTCGGTAAACCAGTAAGTCCCTTAGCGACTCCGAGGAACTTAGTGTGCGCAAGTTGTGATCTGAACTGTGGGGATGGAATTCAATACTCTTAAGACAAAATATGTATAGTATTTATAGGCGCTAAGTTGCCGTGTTAATTAAGCTATAAGTTGCTAAGTAACAAAATGGGGAAGGGATTATGACAAGAAGAATAGAATGAAATAGCTAACCTGCAGCGTCTATCAGTCGGCAAGCGCTAAGTCACCAAGTGAGCACTGAAATCAGTCAAATACACAGTGACTATCCTGGGGTCTGAAACAATCAAGGGGGCTGGCGTCGCCAAAGTCGCTAAGCGTCGGTAAAGTTAAGCGTCGCTAACCGCTAGGCACCGGGGCTGAGGAAGTGACAGCCTGCTGATGGCCGCTGGCAAGTCGTTAAACGCATAATCTTATAAGGCGCCGGCTATCTTTGATCGGTGACCTGTTATCAAGCCCAAGGTCATGTGTGCGGTCCGTGCGCTAACAGTCAGGTGGGCAAGTTCCGTGGTCTAGAAGTCCTGTGCGCTAAACATCCTGTGGTCACCTAGTCATGTGCAGTCTGCATCGTGCCTGATTGCCTGAGTGAGCCTCCAAACTCCTATCAACAAAAGTCGCTAATTATAGCTTTGCTGCGCTGAGCCCAGCCCAGGTTTTATCAGCGGTATCCAGGTCTTCCTTCTTAACATAGCGGTCGGGTGTTGTTTGAGTCGGTAACGGGGCAATTGAGGCGGCAGCAACAGGAATCATGCCAGGAGTTGGGGCACAACAAGAGGTGCTCATGCCAGTGTCCATGCCTTGCAACATTTATTTGCTTGCCTCAAAGACGTTGTCCACATCGTAGGATTCCTTGGAGTGGTGGTTGAGCTATAAGATTTCAAGGTGCTTAGCAATCCATGCCCATAGCAACATGGGAATACCTTGCTAGAATAAGCAATGTTCCTCGTTGCAGTAGAGCTTGCCATTTTGCAATAGCCATCTAGGAACCCTCTAGAAGTCCCTGTAGTAAGTAGAGAGGGTGCCAAGCATGTAAATACCGTTATTGAATGTTTCCTGTACTAGCTTTTGGAGTTCAGTTACTGTATATTAGTAGACTCCTCAGCGCCCGAATAGAGTCGGATTACTGCCGCTTTCCATTCCTTGTAGGTTGCTAAGGCCAAGGGCCCTATTGGTTGGTCGCCAAGGACAGGAACAAGGGCGCTAAATTCTCTAAGGCCAGTCTAAGTTTCTGCCATGTTGTATGATACATACCTTGCTGCGTATTCCTTCATTTGAGTGTGGTCGGTAATGCCGCAGTCGTAAAAGAGGTATTCTAGTTCTTTAAAGTACTGAGTAAGTTCCCATGGTTTAGTTTCATCCCATTTTGGGGCCAAGAAGTGGTTGCGAGGTGGCATGCACTGAGGGACAGCTTGGAAGGACGACCTCTGGAGGCTATGGCTCAGTCACACAGTTGGCAGAGGGAAATCCAAAGTAGAAATGCATAAGTAACACTACAATGACTACTCATCTAGCAGAGGAAAATCCAAAGAAAACAAGTCTAAGGATTTTCTATGCCAGGACTGATGCTTCTAAGGCTTTAAAAGCGTGAAAAACAACTATACAGATCAACAAAGTGGCTAACCTTGACCTAAATAGTGAAAAAATTCAGACATAGCATGTGACTCGGTAGTTACCAGATCACATGCAGCTTTGGCATGTGACTTGGTAGTTACTGGGTCACATGCAGCTTATTAGGTAAGCTAGAGCAGACAGAATCAGTAAAAAAAAATAAGAAAGAACTATACTAAAAGTAAAAAGATAGACAAGAAAAGAAAAGAAGAATAAGAAAAGGAAATAAAGGACAAGAAAAGGAAAAAGATGAGGAGTCTCCTGACACAGCTGCTTCCATGGTAGTCAGTAAGCATGTAGTCAGTAACATAAGGGTCAATAAGTGTACCGGTGACAGTGGTGGTGTGGATGTTGGTGTTCTGAATAACTGGAATAGTGGTGTGAGGAATGAGTTTGGCAACCCTTGAGCTAAGTCAGCAAGCGGTATCTGATGTCTGGAAACAATGGGTTCAAAATTGAGCTGTTGGGGAAAAAAATCACTAATGTTGTCAACTGTGAGGTCGGCTGAGGCGTCGGCTAGTTTCTGTGCTAGAGTACGGCAAAGTCAAGCTCCAGGTAACTGTGGCGTAGAAGGCAATTGGTATAAAGAGTCAAGGGTGCCTGCCGACTGGCTGAGAAGGCAGCGCTAGCGCTGAAGATGGGTTTTTGGCAGAATTCTGCCCTAAAGTCTCTCGCAGTGGGCTCCAATTTGATGATGCCTGAAAGTCGCTAAGCACTGTCCTGATAGATGGTAAACTTAGCGCCTCACGAATGAGTAGCATCGGGTGGTCACTAGTGTTGAGAAAGTCCCGGGCAGAGTCCCAGAAGCCTAGTCTTTTTAGTGGACTTTGGACTTAGAGAAATAAACGAGTTGCTTAGCAATCTAAGCCATGAGCCTGTGAGGCGCTAGAGTACCAAAGGTCAGCAAGGACCTTAGCAATGTTTGACGTTTGGCAATAATGTGCCCGTTGTCAGGAGACTCCTTATCTCTTTCCTTTTCTTGTCCTTTATTTCCTTTTCTTATCCTTCTTTTTCTTTCTTGTCTATCTTTTTACCTTTAGTATAGTTTTTCTTTACCTTTTTTTACTGGTTCTGTCCGCTCTGGCTTACTTAATAAGCTGCATGTGATCTAGCAACTACCAAGTCATATGCCAAAGCTGCATGTGATCCGGTAACTACCAAGTCACATGCTATGTCCAAGTTTTTCACTATTTAGGTTAAGGTTAGCCACCTTGTTGATTTGTATAGTTGTTTTCCATGCTTCTGAAGCCTCAGAAGCATCAGTCCTGGCATAGAGAATCCTTAGACTTGTTCTCTTTGGATTTCTCTCTGCTAAGTGAGTAGTCATTGTAGTGTTACCTATGCATTTTCTAATATACTTTGGATTTCTCTCTGCCAGCTGTGTGACTGAGCCATAGCCTCCAGAGGTCACCCTTACACCCGTATGGCACCGTAAATACAAAAGTCAGTAGGTGAAAGTTGGTAAGAGAGGGTCAGCAAGACCATATCACTTAGCGACTCTGAGGACTTAGAATGCGCTAGAATGTGATCTGAACTGTGGGGCGTATGATTCAATGGTGGCTAAGACAAAATATGTACAGTATTTATAGGTGCTAAATTGCCTTGTTAATTAAACTAAAAGTCACTAATTAATCAATCAAAAAAAATAATGACAAGTACAATGGAACGTGAAAGTTGCTAAGCGACGGCGTCTGTCAAGTTGACAAGCGCTAACTCAACATTCTAGCAGTAAAAGAAACCAAATGCACGGGGACTGTCACTAAGGCCTAAAACCATCAAGGGGCCTGTCTTGAGTAAGTCGCTAAGGATCAAATATTGAATAAGCCATAAGCGTTGCTAAAGTAATTTGATGTCGGATCTTTGAGAAGCACTGGGTTTTAATAGGCGTTGCTAAAGGCCCTGGCATTGGTTATCACTGATCAGGGACCTGAAAGGGGGCTGGACTGAAGTCAGGTGAGTGACAGGTGATTACCAAGTCAGGTGGTTGCTAAGGTCCCATGGTTGCCAAGTCTCGTGATCATCATGTGACCAGTAGATCGTCATATGACTGCCAAGTCAGGTGGTCGCTAAGTCCTGTGGTCCTATGTATTGCGTCCTGTAGTCTGAGTTCAATCCCTGCTAGCTACAAAATATAAGTCACTAAAAATAGTGCCAGTGCACTGAGCTCAGCCAGAGGCTTATCACCATTCATGGATCTTGACCTGTTGGACCCCCTGCCTCTGGCGTTCTCTCATAAAGAGGCCCTTTATGAAGAAGATGACAGACATAGCAGAGAGGACCTTAGCCAGGAAGAAGGATGTGAGGAGGAATTTCTACCTACCCTGGACTTGGAGCTTCTGGACAAAGCCATTGAGGTAGGAGACCACATCTATGCCACTATGCTTAGACCCCCGCTGGTCATGGAGGAGATCCAGGCCAGCCAGACCACTTCCCAATGGCTGGCCCAAGCCTTTGTGGCAAATGCCCCTCCAAGGGCCTTCCGAGATGCAGTCCTCAACTGTCAGGGGACCAGTCTCTGGACCACATCCAACCCTATTCCAAGCTTAGTCCAACGATACGCCTATTCTTAGCAGATCTGACCGGCTGCTTGGCCCACTCTTTTCCCTTCCATCTTATAGTAGTCAGCCTTGATGAGTCATATGCTTGGACCTTACTCAGCATCAATTATTGTTAGTCATACTCCTTTACATACCAGGGCCCAATTAGTAAACAGTATTAGTAATAGCACAGCTACTGATGTAGTATATATAAGCAGCCTGTGGGATAGAATATCCCTAGGCTGAACAATAGCAGTGTTCTTCTGGCCTATCCACTGAACCAACCATAAGCTTATTTAGCGTTGTCTGATCCTCTGTTAGCCTTGCTTGCCTCTTGCCCAACTCTTGCCCGCCTCTGTGCTTGCTTGACTCTCGCTTGCTTCTTGCATTGCCAACTCTGTGGAAGGAGTTCCGCAGACGTCAAGCCTTGCCCTTACATCGACCACCTACACAACTTTGAAGACATCTTTTCCAAGGCCTTGTTTGACTCCCTCCTGAAATGCAAGCAGTGGGACCACGCTATCAAAATTCTGCCAGACTCAAAGCCAGCCAACTGCAAGGTTTATCTGCTTGCACTAAAAGAGCAGGATGAGCTCAATGTATTCCTCCAAAAGAATTTGGAGTCTGGACAAATTCGCTCCTTGAAGTCTCCAATGGCCTCTCCAGTGTTTTTCATCAAGAAGAAGGATGGCTCCTTCCAGTCGGTCCAGGACTATTGCATACTCAATGCAATGACTGTCAAGAACCACTACTCACTTCCCCTCATCTCAGAGCTGATCAACAACCTCTAGGGTGCACGCTACTTCACTAAGTTGGACATCCGCTAGGGCTACAATAACATGCGCATCCAAGAGGAAGATAAGTGAAAAGCAGCGTTCCAGACCAATTGTGGGCTGTTTGAACCCTTGGTGATGTTCTTTGGACTCACTAACAGCCCTGCTACCTTCCAGACCATGATGAACAACATATTCCAAGACCTCATAGCCAACAGCATAGTATGTGTGTATCTCAACAACATCCTCATCTACACCAAGACATTTGAGGAACATTGTTGGATCATGCAAATTGTCCTGGACTGTCTCTGCCAACACCAGCTCTACTTCAAGCCAGAGAAGTGTGAGTTTGAGCAGACCCACATCAAGTACCTTGGATTCATCATCTTCCATGGCATGGCGGAGATGGACCTAGTGAAGGTGGCTAGTGTCACGCAGTAGCCGGAACCCTGGAACAAGAAGGAAGTACAGGTCTTCCTGGGGTTCACCAACTTCTACTAGTGGTTCATCCAGAACTTCTTCCACCATGCTTGGCCCCTCTTCAACCTCATCAAGAAAGACGTTGCATGGGCTTGGGGAAACAGCAGGCCTTTGATGCTTTGAAGTCTGCTATCACCTCCAAGCCCATCCTGCTTTTCTCCAATAATAACCGGCCTTTCCGAATTGAGGTAGACAGCTCTGACTTTGCCACCGGCGTGGTCCTCTCCCAGGAGTTTCTGGAGGACAATAAGTGGCACTCCGTGGCCTTCTACTCCAAGAGCCTCAATGCCGTGGAACAGAATTACAAGATCTACGACAAGGAGATGCTTGCAATCATCTGGTTGTTGGAGGAGTGGCGCCACTTCCTGGAGGGGGCTCAGCACAAATTGAAGTCTGGATAGACCACAAAAACCTGGAGTACTTCCAGACAGCCAAAAAGCTCAACTGTTGATAGGCCTAGTGTTTATTGTACCTCGCTAACTTTGACTTTACGTTGCACCACAAGCCCAATCAAAGCATGGAGAAGCCCAACGCCCTCTCTTGGCATGCCGACCACAGTTTCGGTGCAAGGGATAATAACAACATCACCCTCCTGCACCTGGAGCTGTTTGCTATTTGCGTGCTCAAAGGGGTGGCAGTCCAGGAAGACAAGGTCAACATACTCCAAGACATCTGCCAAAGTAACTGAGAGGAAATACAGGAGGACTTAGTCACAAAGGCTGTGCTAGTGCTACGCTTAGTACACTCCTCTGGTGCAAAATCCATATGCACCAATGAGTGAGAGCTGCAGGATGGACTCCTTACCTTCTGGAGGTGCATCTATGTGCCAAATGACCCAGAGCTCTGGAGGCGCATTGTCAAACAGCACCATGACTCCCATGTTGCCAGACACCCTAGCCGCTGGAAGACACTGGAACTGGTCTCCTGGAACTATTGGTGGCCACAGATGTCATGCTACATCAGCACGTATACTAGCACCTGTGACGTCTGCCTCTGGACAAAGCCCCATTGATGCCTACCAACCAGCCAACTGCATCCTCTTCCTACACCAGCTGCACGTTAGAGCATGACCTCGATTGACTTCATTGTGGAACTCCCGGACATACATGGATACAATGCTGTCATGGTTATTGTGGATCTCTATAGTAAGCAGGCGCACTTTATTCCAACACACATGACCTGCTCTGCAATGGGCACCACCAACTTGTATAAGAAGAACATCTGGAAGCTCTACGGCCTTTCTGATGCCTAGGTCTCTGACCGGCGCCCACAGTTTGTAGTGGACTTCATCTGAGAGCTCCACTGTCTCCTGCACATTAAGCTCTACACGTCCACCACCTACTACTCGCAGTCTGACAAGCAGACCAAGCACATCAACCAGGAGCTAGAACAGTACCTCTGGCTATTCTGCAACAAACATCAGAACAACTGGGACAAGCTCTTCCCCAAGGCAGAATTCTAATACAACAACCATGTCCACGTGTCCATGCAGGTCTTCCCGTTCTTCCTCAACACCAGCTAACACCCCTGAATGGGCTTCAAACCATGTGCATGCTGATCAGAGAATGAGTTGGTCAATGACTTTGTTGACCACATGCAAAAGACACAGGAAGAGGTGAAGGCCGCGCTGACCAAAGCAAAGGACAACATGGCCTAGTATTACAATTAGGACAGACTCTGGCTCCCCAGTACAAGCCTGGAGACCACGTCTACCTAGATGCCTCCAATATCGCAACAACTCAACCATTGCAGAAGCTCTCACACTGACAACTGAGCTCATACATAGTCGAATGACAGGTCGGACCCCTTGCATACTAACTCCAGCTGCCCATCAGGATGCATTGACTGCACCTGGTCTTCAACGTGGTCAAGCTCTTGCTTGCCCTGGACAATCTCATTCCTGGCCAACAAGCTCCTCCTCTGCCGCCTCCTGTCCTTGCCAATGATGGGATGGAGTACAAAGTGGAGAAAATCCTGGACAGCTATCTTTTCCAGTGCAAACTACAGTACAAGATCAAATGGAAGGGCTATGGTATCAAAGACAACTCCTGGGAACCCACCAAAAACGTTCACGTGCCCGCTCTTGTCTAAGACTTCCACTGTGACTACTCCACGGCGCCCCAAGTCATTCATGGCCTCTACTCTATCTCTCCAACCAACCACACTATTTGTGAACTGTTTTACTCGGTACGTCAAGACGCCACATCCTAGAGGGGGAGTGATGTCAGGGGACTTCCATTTCAGGAACTTTCTTTTTTGACTCTCCAGAGTTCTCCAGGGATTTTTGGAAATCTCTGGGATACTCCTGTGCCTTTCAGAAAGTACTATACAGTCATTTCTACACCTCTGTCATCCATGCTGATGTGCCGCACTGTGGCAGAGGGATCCTTAGACTTGTTCTCTTTGGATTTCTCTCTGCTAGGTAATTAGTTATATTTTCTGTTGTATTGTACTGTCTCTAATAAACTTTGAATTTCTTTCTGTCAGCTGCAACCTCCAGAAGTTGCCCTTACAGGACCAAATTCAAAGAGGGCATTAGCACATGTGAGTCAGGTAAGGTAATGGACACAATGGGCAAAGTTCTTGATGAATATATGGAGGATGCCAACAGTCCTCAGAAAGACATGTACCTCTGAAAGATCATGGTATACATCCCAGCAATCCAGCAGAGCTAAGCATGACTTGTTGGAAACACAGCTGCTAGAAGTACAAATATAGCCAAGGATCTTAAAGTGTGGGGTACAGAGTACCAGCTTGTGCCAAGAGAACGCACCGCCACTATACTTCATGCACTGGAGGATGCAATTGAGTAGCTGAAAGAAATCTCATAGTGCTAAGCAGATGCCAGGGTTGTTGGAGTGGGTTGCCAGGAGGCCATCGATGAGTTGCCAGTTCTTGAGACCCTTAGCACCTACATTGTCAATAAAACTTTGGACAAATTTGGGGATTTTGGATTGAAGGATATAGTGTATGTCATCATGGAAAATTGGTACTGAGTTGATCCAATCCATTGGCAGAATGACTAGCTGCAAGGTGCTAAAAGGTGTCTGGAAGATGGTTGTCAGGGGACTCCTCATCTCTCCTTTTCTTGTTCTTTATTTCCTTTTCTTATTCTTCTTTTCCTTTCTTGTCTATCTTTTTACTTTTAGTATAGTTCCCCCTTACCTTCTTTTACTGGTTTTGTCCACTCTAGCTTACCTAATAAGCTGCATGTGATCCAGTAACTACCGAATCACATGCTATGTCTGAGTTTTTTACTATTTAGGTTAATATTAGCCACCTTGTTGATCTGTATAGTTGTTTCCTATGCTTTTGAAGCCTCAGAAGTGTCAGTCCTGGCATAAGGAATCCTTAGACTTGTTTCTTTTGGATTTCCCTCTGTCAAGTGAGTAGTCATTGTAGTGTTACTTATGCATTTTTTGGATTTCTCTCTGCCAGCTGTGTAACTGAGCCATAGCCTCCAGAAGTCGCCCTTACAGCAGAACAAGTCTCTATATTTCGGTCTGGGAGCCCCCTTTTAGCTTGCTTGAGCCCTCTCTTGCCCTTTTAGGTCACTCTTCCACTAGATTAACTCTGCTTCTCTGTTGCTTCTATGACCCAACCAGCCCTCTCAGATGCTTCCTTGGATGCTTCTGCCCCTCAGGATGATGCCTGAGGTTGCTTGCTTGCTCTAGAAACTCAGATGCAGACCACTCAAGCTTCCCTCACCCTCCACACTACCGAACTTGCTGGATTACATCAGGCCACAGACACTATCTCTCATTTCCTTCAGGCCCTCTTAGAGCACCTCCCTCTCCCTTCTACTCCTTTCCAGGCACCTCCAGTTAGGGCTGACACCCCTCCAGTCCCTCGCTCTGAGGCCTTCCCCCCTATTCATGCCAATATTCCTCGTCCAGCACTCCCAGATGCATTCAATAGTGACCGAGCCATGGGCGAGCGATTTCTACAATCATGTATCACCTATCTGCAGCTCAGTGGTGAAGCCTTTTCATCTGACTCTTTCAAAATTGCCTGGGTTCTTTCCTACATGAAGTCTGGATGAGCTTTGACATATGTGCTACAAGTTTTTCAATGTCCTAGAGAAGTAGAGAGCTTTGAAAGCTGGGATCAGTTTGAGAAGGAGTTCCAAACTGAGTTCTTTCCCTTGGATCTTGCTAAGGTGGCAGCCCTTACTCTCCAAGACTCTCATCAATACAGACAGGAGAAGCAGACCCTAGATGAGTACATTGACTCTTTCTGAACTCTTGTTGAGCAGACCTGCTATCCGGATGGTCTTCAGCTTTGTCTCACTTTCCAAGATGGCCTCCTCCCCTCTCTCATAGATTGGATTGACAGTATGGCCAAAGGACAACTTGACAACGTGCGTATTGAGTCCTGGTATCAGGTAGCACGCGACCAGTGGCAGCTCATGGAGTTAAGGTGTGAGCTCCACCGAGGAACTACTTTTTGTTCTGCTTCATATGTATCTTTACCTGCTTGTCCTCCCATCCCACATTCCCTTCCATTTTGTGCTCCAGCTCCTGCTCAGGTACCTGCAGCATGTCCTCTTCCTCTGGGAATTTCCATGAAAGTTGATGCCTCCCGTCAACATTCCTCTCTTCCTCTCTTCTGTCGTTGCTGTGGAAGGCCGGGTCACTTTGCTCGGTATTACTCTCAAGGGTTGGAGGTACACTATCTCTCAGTCTTAGAGCAGGAAGAGCTCCTTCTCCAGCTCTTGGCTGCTAGAGATGCTCAAGGAAACTCTTTCCCAGATGCACAGATCAAAGCAGAACCTTTGGATAAGTCCATGGGTTCTGTGGAAGCTGTAGTGGAACTTTTGAATGAGTACTTAGGTTCTACAGGGGAGGGTTTTTAGTAGGGCGACATATGAATTGTACGCCTCCGCTGCCTAGTGCTAGTCAGTTTGCATGCCTGCCAGTAGAATCTTCCAATATATTGCCCTCTATCAATGATTCTCTGGCTGAAACTGTAAGCACTCTCTCCAACGTACAAAATACCCTCTTGGTTAAGGCTTCAGCTGAGACCTCTTCTCCTTCTCCTTCTGTCCGACGCCCACGTGTCCCAGCTTGGGAACAACACCTTCCTTGCCGCTATATTGTTGCCTTCACTCCCTTTGCTAACTCTCCGCGTCTCAATGTAAAGATTGAGACAACTGACACTTAGCAGACTCGGAGCGTTGTAGCTCTTCTGGACAGTGGTGCTACTGGACTCTTCCTTGATATTCACTATGTAGAACAACACCAACTCACTACTCAGCCTCTCTCTCATCCCATTCCAATCTATAATATTGATGGTACACTCAACAAAGATGGATCCATCCACTTAGTGGTGGATTTAGTCCTTTGTTACCAAACTCATTCTGAGTGTGCTATCTTTGCAGTCACTAGCCTAGGGAAGCAGGACATGATACTTAGATTCTCCTGGCTACGTGACCACAACCCTAAAATTGACTGGGCCAAGGGTAAAATGAGTATGAGCTGCTGCCCCCAACAGTGTTCTACATGTGCCAAGAAGATTAAAAAGGAGCGTAGAGCCTCAGTCTGTGAGCATGCTGCTATACGTGCTTGCTGAGTTGGACACTTTCCCTTTGCAGACCTTGACCTACTAGATCCTTCTTCCTTGGCGTTTCCTTATAGAGAGGCCCTTTATAAGGACGTTCAAGGTGTAGTGAGTGAAGCCCAGATGGAAAATGGATATGAGGATGAATTTGTGTGTGCTCCTGATTCAGAGTCTCCAGACAAGGCTATTGAAACAGGTGATAGAATTTATGCAACTACTTTACGACCTCCTCCAACTGTGGCAGAGATTAGAGCTAGTCAAACTACTTTCCAGCGGCTAGCTCAGGCTTTTGCCACTAACTCTGATCCTAAGTCGTTCTGGGATGCAGTTCCTCATCACCTGCAAGATTTTGAGGACATTTTCTCTAAAGTGTCATTTGACTCCCTGCCAGAGCGCAAGCAGTGGGACCATGCTATTGAGCTCACACCCAATGCTGAGCCCTCTAGCTGCAAGGTCTATTCTCTCTTTCCTCAAGAACAGGATGAGCTTGATGCCTTCTTGCAAAAGAATTTAGATTCTGGTTGCATCCATCCCTCAAAGTCCCCAATGGCCTCCCCAGTCTTCTTTATTAAGAAGAAGAATGGTTCCCTATGTCTGGTTCAAGACTATCAAGTTTTGAATGCAATGACTGTGAAGAATTGCTACCCCTTACCACTCATTTCAGAGCTTGTCAACAACCTCCGAAGTGCGTGCTATTTCACTAAGTTGGATGTCCGCTGGGGCTACAATAATGTGCGCATCAAAGAAGATGATGAGTAGAAGGCAGCATTCCAAACAAATCACAGACTCTTTGAACCTCTGGTGATGTTCTTTGGCCTTACTAATAGCCCAGCCACTTTCCAGACCATGATAAACAACATCTTCCAAGACCTTATAGCAGAGAGTGTTGTGTATATATATCTTGATGATATCCTCATCTATACCAAGACTTTAGAGGAGCATTATCGGATTACATGCATCGTGCTAGAATGTCTCCACCAACACCAGCTCTATCTCAAGCCAGAAAAGTGTGAATTTGAGCAGACCAAGATTGAATACCTTGAACTGATCATTTTCCATGGAATGGCTGAGATGGACCCAGTCAAAGTGGCTAGTGTGGCAGAGTAGCCAGAGCTCAAGAACAAGAAGGAGGTTCAGGCCTTCCTGGGCTTCACCAACTTCTACTGGAGGTTCATTCAGGATTTCTCACACCATGCCCGGCCTCTCTTTGATCTCACCACTAAGAACACTCCTTGATACTGGGATGTGACACAGCAGACTGCCTTTGATGCCTTCAAACAGGCAGTCACTTCAAAGCCTGTTCTCCTATTCTCAGATGATGACTCTTCCTTCCTGGTAGAAGCCAATAGCTCAGATTTTGCTACTGGAGCCATCCTCTCTCAGTAGTCAAAGGAGGATGGTAAGTGGCATCCTGTGGCTTTCTACTCCAGGAGTCTCAATGCCATGGAGCGCAATTATGAGATCCATGACAAGGAGATGTTAGCTATCATTCAGTCATTTGAGGAGTGGCGACATTTCTTTGAAGGTGCCAAGCATAAGTTTGAGGTGTGGACTGATCACAAGAACTTAGAGTACTTTTGGACGGCCAAGAAACTTAACTGCCAACAGGCTCAATGGTCCTTGTATCTGGCCAACTTTGACTTTTCATTGCACCACAAACCTGGGCAAAGCATGGGCAAGCCAGATGCGCTTTCTAGGCAAGCTGATTATGATTCTAGAGCTAGTGACAATGACAATATTGTACTCCTGAAGCCAGAGCTCTTTGCTATCTATGCTCTAAAAGGTGTAGTTGGCTAGACAAAAGAAGCAAGCATCCTTCAAGACATCTGCCGAGGTAACCGAGAGGGTGCTCAAGAAGACTTGGTTGCCAAGGCTGCTCTGGCACTGCATGCACGAAAAAGAGCTGGAGTGAAGTCAGTTTGCACTGACAAGTGGTCTTTGGAGAATAGTCTTCTCACTTTCTGGGGGCACATTTATGTACCCAACCTACCTAACCTTCGGAGGTGGATTGTTGAGCAGCATCGCAATTCTTGGATTGCCAGTCATCCTAGCAGGTGGAAGACACTGGAACTGGTTTCTCAGAATTACTGGTGGCCTCAAATGTCATGGTATATTGGCTCCTACACCTCTACCTGTGACCTCTGCCTTTGAACTAAACCTCGTTGTCAGCCTCTCATGGAACAACTTCATTCTTTGCCTATTCCAGCTGAGCATTGGAGCGTGGCCTCAGTAGACTTCATTGTTGAGTTACTAGATGCTCATGAATACGATGCAATCATGGTGGTAGTAGATCTCTGTGGCAAGCGTGCTCACTTCATTTCAACACACACCACCTGCTCTGCTATGGGTGCTGCTAACCTGTACCGGAAGCATGTTTGAAAACTCCATGGGCTGTCCGATGCCTACGTCTTAGATGGCGAGCCTCAGTTTATGGCAGAGTTTACTAGAGAACTGTATTGTCTGCTCCATGTTAAACTCCACACCTCCACTGTCTACCACCCCCAGTCTAATGGCCAGACTGAGTGTGTCAACCAAGAGCTGGAACAGTATCTTTGGCTTTTCTGCAATGAACGACAAAATGACTGGAACAACCTATTACCAGAAGCTGAGTTTTAATACAACAACTACGTACATGCTGCTACTCAGATGTCTCCTTTTCTTCTGAATACTGGTCAACACCCTTGGATGGGATTTGAGCCTCATGGACGACCTTCAAAGAATGAAGCGGTTAACAAGTTCCTAGATTGGATGAAGGCAGCTCAAGAAGAAGCTAAAGCAGCTTTAACTAAAGCAAAAAACAACATAGCCTGCTATTATGATTGTGGATGGACTCCAGCTCCCAAGTACAAGCCTGGAGATTGAGTCTATTTGGATGCCTCAAGCATTGCTACTACTCGACCTTTTCAGAAGCTCTCTCATCGTCATCTAGGACCATTTTCTATAGTAAAGCAAGTAGGCCCACTAGCCTATCAACTTAAACTGCCTAGTGGAATGAGTTGACTCCATCCAGTCTTCAATGTGGTAAAGCTCTCTCCTGCACCAGATGATCCAATTCCAAGCCGACGTCCACAGCCACCACCACCTCCAGTTCTGATAGACAACCAAGAAGAGTATGAAGTAGAATGGATCCTAGATAGCCGACTCTTCAGAAATAAGCTTTAGTTCAAGGTCAAGTGAAAGGGCTATTGATGCAAAATGTAGGGTTTGTTGAACTAATCAGAGGGACTCTAATCAATGTAGACAACTAAACTTTACTTTCGCGAGTTTTGTGAGGCTATAACACAGAAACTAACACTTGTAATGAAGTTGTAATGGTTTTTGTAGTTTTAGTTTATTATTATAATGAACCGAAGTAGTCCACAATATAAATGGTCTCTAAAAAGATACCAAAAAGCAACCCTAGTAAAGTCAACTAAATGATAGGCCTAAGTAGTCACACTCCCTGGGGACCCCGAGCCACACAAATAGTTTATTCACTAGATTAACAAAGTTCAAGCTTTAATTTGAGCGAACTTAATTCACACAAATGTAGGCAATAAGCTTTATCAAAGCTGGTCTGAAGTACTTTACTGATTAGCCTAAGTAGTCCACTCCCTGGGGACCCGGAGCTGCACAGGTTTTCCTTAGCTGGGTCCCCCTTTTCTTCTCCTATTTATATCCTCCTGTTTGCGCACAGACCATGCATGATCTGGGGCCTCTAAGCATCTCATTGGTCCAGGTATGGATTAAGATTGAGCCTGCTGGGGTTCAATTCAATAAATTTTACTAAATTGAAAAGTTTTTGTTTCAGCAGCCGGTTTTAGGCTAATTCCGGCCTCCAGTTCCGCGTTTCCATCATCTGAGACCTGCTAAGGGTCCTTCTGTTGTGTCTGCGCAGTTCCAGGGAGTCCAGAGGTACCCAGGGGGGCGGGATAGCACTATTATTGAGGGCTCTAGGACTCTGAAAAGGAAAGTCACAAAGGTTTGATGGGATTGATGCGTTGATCACAGATCGTGATCCAAGATTAGATAGCCTATCTTTAGCCTAATCTAATCCTGATCTAAGATCCAACTGTTCTTATCAAATCAATCTGATGATCTGACCGGATCACTCCATGATATCATCAAATGATGGCCGCCGAGTGCTGCAAGCTATTTTTATCTCCGGATCATTCCGTGATTAAATCAGCATAGCCACTCCTTGGTTATCATTCCTATCAATATCTAACTCTGTTTCATCACTGATTGATTGATGGAAGCCCTCAGCTATCATTTTTCATCAACAAATTGTCGACTTTCAAAGATAGGCCTATATCTCAACCATCTGTGCTCCAATTTAGACATTTGCACCAGTTTTAGGATCGTTGGGAAGCGCGGAATACTATGGTATGTACAGCCTACAGGTTTTGGCTGTGGAACATGCTTGCTTCCAGGTTTCAGCAGTTTTATGCATGTTTTAATGTTTTTCCTTTGTACCTAGCTAAAATATAATACATTTCTTATGTCTTTCCATCACAGCGGGCCACCGTATCACTATGGAATTGAAAACATCTCTTGGGAGCCACAAGAAAACGTCCACGCTCCTGTCTTAGTCCAGAAATTCTATCAACAGCATCCTAATGCTCCTCAGGCAATTAGAGGCATCTACTCCCTTTCCAAGGTCGACCAGGCTGTCCAGAATTACTTTTACCCAGCACATCAAGACGCCGCACTCTAGAGGGAGAGTGATGTCAGGGGACTCCTCATCTTTTTCCTTTTCTTGTCCTTTATTTCCTTTTCTTATCCTTCTTTTCCTTTTTTGTCTATCTTTTTACCTTTAGTATGGTTCTTCCTTATCTTTTTTTACTGGTTCTGTCCGCTCTAGCTTACCTAATAAGCTGCATGTGACCTGGTAACTACCAAGTCACATGCCAAAGCTGCATGTGATCTAGCAACTACCAAGTCACATGACAAAGCTGCATGTGATCCAGTAACTACTGAGTCATATGCCATGTTCGAGTTTTTCACTATTTAGGTTAAGGTTAGCCACTTTGTTGATCTGTATAGTTGTTTCCCACACTTCTGAAGCCTCAGAAGCATCAGTCCTGGTATAGAGAATTCTTAAACTTGTTTTTTTTAGATTTCCCTCTGTCAGGTGAGTAGTCATTGTAGTATTACCTATGCATTTTCTAATATACTTTGGACTTCCCTCTGCCAGCTGTATGACTGAGCCATAGCCTCCAGAGGTCGCTCTTACAGTGGTGAGGTCACATGAAAAAGAGTGAATGAGTTGCTCATCATAGCCAACATAGAGGTCAAAGGTTGCGCTACAAATCCTACCAGCAAAAGACTCAGCAATGTAGTTGGAAAAGGGCAGGATGTCAGAGTGTCATATAGTAACCCTATTTAGCAGCTCAAGGCTATGAACAATACAAAGGTTACCATTCTTCTTGAGGATACAAGTCCAGCAGGAATGGTAGATGCTATTAGATGGCTCATAGACACCAGCTTTGATTTTGCTGCAGATTATTTGACAAACCTTGGCTTCAAGTCCAGGCAGTATGGAGTGGTAATGTTCAGTCCAAGGTATGTGAGGAATGAAGTCCTCAGAGACAGTGCTGGCAACAGGCTTGATTTTAAGTGCTACTGGCTTATACTTTTTTTTAACCTGTACATCTTTGCATTTAGTAGTGTTAGCAGTAGCAAAGGTAGAGGCGGTAGGTAATGTAAATGATGAATTGCTAGCACTGGTGCTAGCTTTAGAAAGTCCAAGAATTGCAGGGTGAGCAGAATTAGGTAATGTTTCAAGATACATATCAGAAGAGGCAAAGTTGTTAAAATGGTTGGAAGTGGTAAGATACAAGTAGGCAAAAGAAGAGTCTGTAAGTTTTTGGTGGTTTGTAGCAGTGTTACTGTTCTTAGGCGTTTTAGCACTAGGATGACAAGAAGGCAAGAGTACTTTGGAGTCAAGAAAGGCGATAGAAACAATATTTACAAGTCCACTACAGTGGTCATAATCCAGCACAAGTGCTACATCTCCATGATTGTTGCTAATCACCTCCTTGATGGTGGATGAAAACACAAGTGTCTAAGTAAAACATGAGTGCACGGCACGCTCTTGAGTCCAAACAACCTGTCTATAGTTCCATTAGCACTTTGCATGTTTAAAACTATACCAGGGTCATAGATGAAGCCTAGATTGTTGGCAACCTTTGCCGACATTGAAATTATTTAGGAGCTGCTGTCTACAATGGCTTCAATTTCTTGGTAACCATCTATGGTAAGCATAATTAAGCAAATAGCATGTGAGTCCTGGGCAACTGTCAGTATAATAGGGTCTTCTCCTAGTGCTAGCAACCAGATATACGTTTCAATAGGGTCTATCAAGGTGGCATTAGCAAGCTGCTGGTTAGCGTCAGTGTCGGTTAGTAA
Source organism: Termitomyces sp. MG148 (assembly GCA_003313785.1). Taxonomy (NCBI): domain Eukaryota; kingdom Fungi; phylum Basidiomycota; class Agaricomycetes; order Agaricales; family Lyophyllaceae; genus Termitomyces; species Termitomyces sp. MG148. The sequence continues at coordinate 4,644 of QLOM01001918.1, read as the reverse complement.
GGGGTTGGTAACAAGTGAAAATCCAGGTAGCAAGTGAAAATCCGGGTAGCAAGTGAAAATCCAGGTAGCAAGTGAAAATCTAAGTAGCACATGAAAATGTGAGTAATGCGTTGTTGATGTTGGGTGCATCTTGTACTGTGGCTTGTAGAGTGTGCTTGGGGATTATGGCTGTTTTGACTTGATTCCTAACATCAAGCGCTGTGCTGCAGAGCTCCTCTACTGATAAAGTCACAGAGGTTTTTGATTTTTCAATGCCATATATAATACATAGTTTGATTTTTCAATGCCATATATTGGGGCAGTTGGTTAGTAACCACCTTCAAGTCATTTGTCAGGTGCAGCAAAGTTACATTGTGCGGGAGCAATATAGCAAGCAGGTAAACCAGCGTATAGGTGCAGAGGTGGCAGAGCTGAGGTGGTAGGGTCTGATGTGGGAGCAATAGGCTTGGCAACTGGGTTGGAAACATTAGGGGCAAATGGTGGTGCTGGGACGGATGGGTGTAGAAGCGGTGATAAGACTCAGGCAGGGCTCAGTGCACCAGCGCTATTTTTAGTGATTTATGTTTTACAGCTAGCAGGGATTGAACTTAGGCTACAAGACGCGACGCAGAGTATCACGAGGCTTAGCAACCACATGACTTGGTAATCACCTGCTATTCACCTGACCTCAGCACCAGCCCCCCTCAGGCCCTCAATAGAAATGCCGTACTTCTCAAAAGCTCCGGACAGGCCCCCTTGATGGTTTTAGACCGTAGCAACGCTTGTAGTTGATTCGACGCTTGCAGTTGATCCGACACTTAGCAACCTATGCAAAACAGGCCCCCTTGATGGTTTCAGACCTTAGCGACGCTTGCAGTTGATCCGACGCTTAGCGACCTATGCAAGACAGGCCTCCTTGATGGTTTCAGACCTTAGCAACAGTCTCCGTGTATTTGGCCTTTTCCACTGCTAAAATGATAAGTTGAACTTGCCAACTTGACAGACGCCGTCGCTTAGCAACTTTTCACGTTCCATTATAATTTGTCTCCATTTTGTGATTGATTTAATTAGCGACTTTTTAGTTTAATTGCCATGACGGCCTACTACCTATAAAAACTGTACATAGTTTATCTTAGCATCATTGAATCATACGCCCCACAGTTCAGATTGCATTTCAGCGCATTCTAAATCCTCAGAGTTGCTAAGTGAATTAGTCTTGCCAACTTTATCTTGCTGACAGCAACTATTGACTTTCATATTACGGTGCTATAAGGGCACATTATTGCCAATGTTTACATCGCTGGAACCTCTTACTGACTTCTAGCACCCTAGCGCCTTGCAGGCTTTTGGCTTAGATCGCTAAGCAACCCCTTTATTTTGTTAAAGTTCAACTCCCACTAAACAAACTAGGCTTCTGGGACCCTGCCCGAGACTCTCTCGAAACACTAGCGACCGCCCGACGCTACTCATACTTGAGGCGCTAAGTTTACTGTCTACCAGGACAGTGCCTAGCGACATTCGGGCATCATCAGCGGCATTAGTAGGCACAAATGAGTTAGTAGAGGGTGGTGCTAGTGATCAGTAACCCGTCAACAGCTGCTTTGGTTTTTTGATTTCTATGCGTCAAAGACTTGCTTTAGAGTTGCCAATTCATGTTCTAAGGTTTCAATACAAGCATCTTTAGTGAGATTGCCATTGTTGCTAACTGTATCCAAGTGCATAACTTCCAATACCATCTGTTGCTGTAAGGCCTATTCTATGTTGGGGTTAGTGTTGCTAGTAAGAGTGTCAGTTGCTAGGTTGCCAGGATTCCATCGGTGCCATTCATCCATGTGCTCTTGATAGGACTTGAGCTCAGGATAATTGGGTATGATGGTGCCAGAGAGAAGTACCACTTTACTGTTGGCAGCTCTGCAAATGCATTCTTGCCAACTATAATTTTCCAAAGTGGGGCAGCGACCATGCATCATGGTGTAGCCAACTTTGCCACAGAAGTGACAGAGATTGTTAGCAGGAGTGGTATTACAAGTGGCAGTAAGACTGGTGATAATCATAGTTTCAATGCAGGTCATGGCGTTAGCAATGGTGGTGGCTATAGCTGTGTCCAAATCTTTTGTCTTGACATAGTGGTTGGTAGTTGGCTGAGTTGATAGCAGGGCAATTGAAGCAGCAGTGACAGGAATTATCCTAGAAGTTGGGGTAGGATGAGAGGCACTTATGCCAGTGTCCATACCTTTCAACATCCATTTGTTAGCCTCAAAGATATCATCCACATCATAGGGTTCTTCCAGGTGGTGATTAGGTTGTAAGATCTCAAGTCGCCTAGCAATATGTGCCCATAGCAACATGGAGATGCCTTGCTGGAATAAGCAATTTTCCTTGTTCCAGTAGAGCTTGCCGTTCTGCAGTAACCATCTAGCAACTTGCTAAAAGTCATAGTAGTAAGTAGAGAGGGTGCCAAGTGTGTAAATACTGTTATCAAATGTGTTCTGTACTAGCTTTTGGAGTTCTGTTACTGTATATCTAATAGATTCCTCAGTACCTGGGTAGAGTTGGATTACTGCCACTTTCTATTCCTCACAAGTTGCTAGGGCTGGAGGTCCTATCAGTTGATTGCCAGGGATGAGAATGAGTGTGCTAAATTTTCTGAAGCCAGTCCAGGTTTTTGTCATATTGTATGATACATATCTTGCCATATATTTTTTTATTTGTATGTAGTCAGTAATGCCGCAGTCATGAAAGAGATATTTGAGTTCCTTGAAATACTATGGGAGTTTTCTTGGTTTTGTTTTGTCCCATTTTGGTACCAAAAAGTGGTTACAAGGCAGCATGCACTGAGCAACAGCAGCCTCCATAGTGATCAGTAAGTGTATAGTTGGTAGCATAAAGGTTGGTAAATGTGCTGGTGTTGGTGGGGGTGTAGGGGTCAGTGTTCTAAATAGCTGTGATAGTAGTGAAGAAGTGAGCCTGGCAATCCTTGGGCTAAGTTGGCAAGTGGTGTTTGATGTCCAGGAACAATTGGTTTGAAGTCAAGTTGGTGAGGGTAGAAGTTGCTAATGTTGTCGATAGTGAGCTTGGCTAAGGCGTTGGCAAGTTTTTGCACTAGAGTTTGACATGGTAAAGCTCCAAGTAACTGAAGCATAGAAGGCAAAAGGTGTAGAGGCTGAAGGGTGCCTGCCAACTGGCTAAGCAGGCAGCGCTAGCACTGAAGGTTTCTAGCAGAATTCTGCTCTAAAGTCCCTCATGGTGGGCTCCGATTTGATGACACCTAAAAGTCGCTAGGTACTGTCCAAGTATATGGTAAACCTAGTGCCTCAAAGTTGAGTAGCATCGAGCAGTTGCTAGTGATGAAAGAGTCCCAGGCAGAGCCCCAGAAGCCTAGTTGTCAGGAGACCAGTCTCCAGACTGTGTCCAACCCTATTCCAAGCTTAGTCTGATGATATGCCTATTCCTAGCAGATCTGACCGGCTGCTTGGCCCACCCTTTCCCCTTCTGTCTTGTAGTAGTCAGTCTTGATGAGTCATATGCCTGGACCTTACTCAGCATTGATTATTGTTAGTCATACTTCTTTACATACCGGGGCCCGATTAGTAAACAGTATTAGTAATAGCACAGCCACCAATGTAGTATATATAGGCAGCCTGTGGGATAGAATATCCCCAGGCTGAACAATAGCAGTGTTCTTCTGGCCTATCCACTGAACCGACCGTAAGCTTATCTAGCGCCGTTTGACCCTCTGTTAGCCTTGCTTGCTTCTTGCCTGACTCCTGCCTGCTTCTGCGCTTGCTCGACTCTTGCTTGCCCCTTGCATCGCCAACTCTGTGGAAGGAGTTCTGCAGACATCAAGCATTCCCCTTACACTAGTCTTTTTAGTAGAGTTGAACTTGGAACAATAAAGGGTTTGCTTAGCAATCTAAGCTATAAGCCTGCAAGGCGCTAGGGTGCTAGGAGTTGGTAATGACTTTAGCAACATAGATGTTAACAATAGTATGCCTGTACAGCACCATAAAGACAAGAGTTGGCAAGTACAGTTGGCAAAGTAAAGTCAGCAAGACTTTATCTCTGACTGCTAAATCAGGTGGTTGCTTAGTCCCATGGTTGCCAAGTCCCATGATTACATGTGTTGCGTCCTGAAGCCTGTATTTGATTCCTGCTTGTTGCAAATAGTGTTGGTGTGCTGAGCTCAGCCAGAGGCTTATCAACGTCAGCAGGCACTAGAAACAGTCACTAGGTGCTAAGGACAGTTGCAAAGTGCTAAAGAGAGTTGCTAAATCATATCTTTGGTGCTGAGTTTGAGTAGAGTCTTATCAGCAGATCATGGTGTCACCATCTATCTTTGTTGGGTTCCAGTGGCCTCAACCAGCATGCTACCACTACTGCTTTTCAAAGTGTTGTGGTTTTGGAAATTTCTGCTATCCCACCTTCAGCACTGCCTTGTCCCTATCAACAAGCTCCTCAACTCCAACATGGATGATGCAATGGCTGATCTATTCCATGGCATGGAAGACTTGCCCATTGCCCCCATCTTCAACTTACCAATGACCTGACCATCATTATGAGCAGACTGTAATGCAGTGTGATTAGGAGGTGTATAGCAGAGATGCATACTTTTTTACTGTACTGCATATGGACCTTGTTAATAGTAAATGTTACTATTACTTTTAT
>QLOM01001916.1:0-28345 GCA_003313785.1 Termitomyces sp. MG148 | reverse complement strand
GGCCAGATGGGCACGGGGTACCGCGGTGCGCCGAGCGGGGTCTATGGACACAATGGAAATAGTGGTTCTGTTGCGAGCAGCTTTGTGCCGCTGCATAGGCCGATAGATAGTGACCCGTGGAACGGGAGCACGACGCATTTGGCGCAGGGCCCGTATCGCGACGAGCCGTTTGATCCCAAGACGGCGAGTGTGGACTCGTTTGACCCGTATGCGTCTGTGAAGGCTGTGCCGCATCTGGGGTATAGATGATGCATAGATGATAAGACACTGACTGACTGACTGACTGACAGTGCGTAGAGGATTTGAATGCACGTACTTTATTCATTCAGACTCCCATTGCAAACGATTTGCTTGCTATGGAGCGGTAGTTCAACTTTCTTTCCGCTTTCTTGTCGGACATTGTACTATGACTATGGATTGGATGGACATAATTTCTATCGCTCACAGTCTTCTTGTACCTACTCTTTCGTATTTTATTACATCTCTCCTTAATCTAACAGCACCAAGTAAAGCCTGATTCATTGGGGTATCCTGCTCAAGGCACCATTGATTTGAAGCAAAGCGTGTTGATGTTGCAACGGTCCGGTGTTTTCGTCAAGCTTTTTCACCAATGAACTCAGAACCTGAACCTGATTTTTCTAGAGAATTGTGAATGGTGAAACACTCCATGTCTGAGAGGGAACGTCTATGGCTGATTAGGACCGATACAACCGTGACATACATCGCCTGGATTCAAAATTGAAGTAAGCTCATACAGATGATCGGGTTCACGCAATTACTTGCCGTTAGATGTATATATCCAGCCCAAGCAATGTCCTCAACATAAAAGAGGACTGAACCAGGGTTGTGGTCTTGGTTGAATAGGAACGCGACTGCTAACTGAAGTATCAAGTGGACATGACCCATTGTTCAGACAAACAAGAGGCCGGGACTTTACCTGAAGCGTTGCATAGAGCGCGCCAGATTCCACCACCATCAAGAGGATCTTCTGCGCATGAGACCAGCGGCCTTTTAAGCCTGCCCTCCAGGTCCTTCGATATAACCTATGAAAATTTGCAATTGATATCACTATGTAGGCGGTACCCAGCGAACATACCATAATCTATATGCAATCAATGACGTTGAGACGACGTTGTTGGTAAAGAGCAACGCAGCCGACGCGTATAAAAGCCCATCAGTTGATGATGGACCATCGTGTGTGTAGTCAGCATAACCTTCAGGGCTCAAAATGGATATGAGAAATGCGAATGATGTTCCTGCCATCGCATGAGAGTCATCAAAATTGTCTCGACATGTGCACGCACCAAATGTGCTTAGCAGAAGGAGGATTGGAAGTGTCATCAGCCACCGCTGATCTTGACAAAGTACCCATGCCCGCCAGACAATAATACTGTCGTTCAGAATTTGCTGCGCAAGGGCAAGTGCTGTCAGACTGAGGAATCTCAAAGGAATGAAACGCTACCAGAATTTGCGGGGTCCAATATGTTATTTGATTGACAAATTCATTCCTTTGCATCTGCAGACGTTGTCGTGCAGGACGATCTAGCTGCAGGTCCTCCGTGTACTCAAGAAGGCGCTGTCTAATGAGTCTGCAAGAGTTCAGGATCACAGTGGCCCAATAGAGGGTCGCGAGAAGGAAACTTAGAATGGTCATCCAAAAAATGACCTTTGTTGATCGGGATTTCGTTTGACGTTGGCTTTTTGCAAAGAGATTAGAGAATTTTACGTGAAGTCTAGAGTCTTTCACATACTTACAGGACAGAACGTGCGGAAAAAGTAAACAAGAGTGCAAAGACTCCTGTTGATTTGTTTTAAAGCGAGTTTCCGTGATTCAGTTGATCAAGGCGGACGTACCATAAAGAAAGCTGGAGACCGTAATCTGGGCTAAGATTCCCAATAGAGTATATCCGAACTCTACAAGGGTTGCACGTTCCGATGAGATGAGCATGAAGAGGTCTTTTCACAGTAGAGTGAGGAGTGAGTGAAAAGGGCGCCTGGCTGCTGTTGGGCTGGTTTGACCTAAGCAAATTGCTTCCAGGTGTTCATATCGGTTGTGATCACCAAAGACGAAGGTCCAGGCACTTAAGAAGGCCAATGGAGTTCCCAATTAAGAGCGTGTCTAGTAGAGCATGCTTCTATCAAAGAGCAGGTGTCCGGTGGCATCACAGTTGACCAAGTATAGGTATTTGTGTCGAAGAAGTGATGCGCCATTCGTTAGGCCTGCTCATTGGATGCCTTGATAGCAGAGGCTGTCATGGTCATAAATATTACGCACTCTCCGAATCGTGAGCAGATAAGCTGATGATCAATGCGGATTAAAGCAGAGTTTATCCATAGATTTTCGGATTACCTATCAAGCCCAAGGTAGCCTCGTCGCAATTCAGCAATGTGGTAGGACACAAGTATCCAGTATATTGACCCTTGGCAAGCTGCTGACGGCCTACGATGACGCTATCGTTATGACAAACCTTGCAACAGAGCTGGTATACATATTACGTACGAGTGCACGAGCCTGAGGCTGCTCTTAACTATTTTGACAAAGAGGTCTGCTCAAAACTTACCTTGACATCCATATGACGACGGGCATAGAAGTCACGCGTTCTCACGTTCCTGGCCCTTTACGTGTGACGATCTTTTGAAAACCCTTTGATCGATGTCTATCTTTCTCGATTGCGCTCTACGCGACGCGTCAACCCTCGACATCATCACACTGCATTGTCGCATGGACAACAATGGCCCCATTGTTTCATTCTACTGTATATAGTCCTGCCTACTGCTTCACTTGTCTCCGTCCTGCATCCTTTCCCCCACTGACATAGAGCTCGTCAGGTCGGTTTAGTACTTACGTCCTGCATCCTTTTCCCCACTGACATAGAGCTCGTCAGTCCACTGGACTCGGCTTTTCTCTCTCCCACCCTTCATCCACTTACCCTTCTCTTCATTTCCTTATTCTCTCTTCACCATTTACTTTCATAGAGCACTTGTCTCGTAACCTACTCGCCCGTGCCGGCTTGAGTGCGGTTTCCCTCTCGGGATCCGTGCGAGAGAGTTAGGGCGACCAAATAATATATATTTGCCCGCAACAACTTGAACACTTCAGAAACCACCCAATACTAGAAAATATCACTATCCCTCATCACTCTTATCCTCATCCACTTCTTCCTTCCTCTTCTCGCATCGAGCCGACAGAGAATACATACCAATGATGTCCCTGGACTGTTTGCGTATCTATGACCGGTGCTAGACTTACAAAACCCATGATTCACTATTCATTTTCAATGAAATTATGAAAATCCAGATGATTATTATCACTGCGTAAGGGAAAGATCATCCGTTTCTGCTATCGAATACCAGGATGTCGACTTTTGCAGTGCTGATCGATCTAGTACTAATTGCCGAGAATATCTTCTTCCATCTCCTCTAACTCTTCGTCTCTCTCCCTTTCGAGCCTCGCCTTGTACTCAGTCTCGTATAAAGTATTGCGCGCGACCAAACTTTCCAAACAGCTCGTCCACTTGAGCCTTGGACATTGCATAAGAAGTTTATCGACAGACGACGACGACAAATCATGTTCTGATTTGAACTCAATCAAGATCAACCTCAAGTGAGGAATATCCGCAAGTGCTTCCACAAGCGTGTCAGATGGTGCCAGATCATTTTCGAAGAAATCGATTGCAATTGTTTGCAGTGTTTCACGCTTTGCCTTCAACAACTTCTCCAATGTTTCGGCAACTTCTTCGTCTACTTTCAGATTCAGAGAAATATCTTCCAAGGGACATGAAGAATCGATGAGGACTTTGAGTTGAGTCGAACCGATTGCTCTATTGAAAGATAGCTCCTTCAATGATTCAAGGCTGGCCAGCAGTGGAATGGCAGTGGTGATATATTCATCGTCCACTTCTGTATAATTGGTTATTTCAATGCGTTCCAGCTTCGGTAGGTTCCCAACAATCCTGCGGATATGTCGGACCTCTAGTACACCAGATGAGATGCGAAGCGTGGTGAGGGAAGTGAGTTTTGCTGAAAGTTCGACAATCTCATCTCTGCTTATCATCGTTCCGTAGCCAATATCGAGTACTTTTAATGCTGGACCCAAACCACGAGATATAGGTTGCCAATACCAGTGGAAATCGTAAAGTTCAAGCGATTCAAGTTTCGTGAAAACAGTATGGGCATCAGCGGGAATCTGCAAGTCTGCTTTCGCGTTAGGGGTATATGCATATTTTGCGAGCTTGAGGTGCTTCAGGTCCGGTAGGGATGTCAGGATTGTATGCAATGAAGCAACTGAGCTGGATGTCACGGGTTCGTCTCCGTCTAGGGTGTCACCCCAGTGCAGAGTCAGATCAACAACGCCTGGTGTGAGAGTGACAATCTTTTCTACAAGTCGAATATTCCATCCGCCCTTGACAATGCGGATTCTCAGTGATTTGACCCACAGGCCAAGACTCTCGCCAACTGCACCAGAGATGGCCGTACCAAAAGCAAAGCGCACTTGCTGCTCAACAGTATCAAGATCTCGAGGATGGTTCCAAAGATGTAATTGAGCTACATTGTGGAATGCGTGAGATGTCAGCGCTGCGTGATAGAGCGTAACACGATTTGATGGTGTCAGGAGCGGGATGTGGGCAAAGATGGTGTGGAGGGTATCAGGAAGGGAGAGTACGTGCTGTGCTGGCGTGAGATTAAACGTCTTTGGTTGGGATTTCTGGATGGTGCTTTCCATAGACGCTGGAAGGTCTTGTACTACTTTCGCGGCGAGCCCAGGATCTGTGATCAACGAACCGTTACAAGATATTCGATGTAACAAAAGTTTGTGACTTGCCATTGAGCGCAGCATGATACAACCGGAAGGTGTCAATTTGTTTCTTCTCCTCTTCAATAGAGGGATCAAGGATGCTCAGAAAGAATTGGAGGGCGTATGTGGCCTTCTTTTTGTTCTGCTCCTGCAACGCAGGATCGATCGATCGCAATGCTTCACTCGTAGCGGCAGTGGTGTAATCTATCAAAGAGCTGTCGAGAAGGTACGGTGTAAGCTGGGTTTCTGCCATAGCGTTATGGACTGTAATCTGTTCGAGAGGAAATTTCACGCGGTTGAAGGCTCAAGATCAGGTTGTACGTAGTAATAAGGCCCAACGTTGAACAGCCTGGACTGAACCTGTCAAATCATGCAACCATCAAAAACCTGACAGGGCTTCCAAGCGCGTTTACAGCCGTTTCGGAAAATGATGGCATACTATGCCCTACGGTTACCGTTGTCCATTGGGGTCAGGTCTGTTTCGAATTGACGCCTGATCATTTCATGCTGATGGGGTCCTAGCTACCCGTTTTTAGGTGTGCTCGACGTGACATGGGGACCGTCACCCATTTTCACTGGAGATTGTAGATGAGTCAGCATACTGTAGGGTGGGTTGGCCGTACTATAAGTAGCTGTTCATTCGTTTCTATTACCGTTTTTCTTGTCTACCTTTTGTGTTGGACCTTTCCCCTTAACTCAATGCATATATCATCAAGTTCATTGATCTATCTGAGGGACCGTGAAGAGGCGCACAATCATTGGCCTCCCTGCAGATATCTGGCAACTGCGCTATATCATTCTAGGTCCAGTTGCAGAATGTCTTGCTGATCTTTTATGGCAGCTCACCGATGTATTGCAGACCTTTCCAACTAACTCAATGCATCAAGTTCATTGATCTATCTGAGGACCGTGAAGAGGCGCACATCTTTGGCCTCTTGCACATATCTGGTAGCCATGCTATCTTTGTAAGGCCTTGACTGTTAGAAAACAGACTAAGAACAATGTCAGATTATTCCCTCAGTCCGATATAATTGACTCTGTTAACTGTACCTAAGAACAATGTCAGATTATTCTACGGTTCAGTTAGCGAGTGCGTATTGTTATAGTGAGTATTGTACATACCCCTCAGTCCGATATAATTGACTGAGGGTTGCATCTAGTGGTAGTCCAATATATATGTATTCGTGGTGAACAATGATCCCATTGTTCACCGTACTGTGATGAATGTGGCTTGTGGCACAATGCATTAGTGCTGGCCCTGTGTGATATCTTGGGAGTGTCTGTGTGATAAAGTAAAAGGGTCCAACATTGACAGCAATTCGCAATGCGATACGCCAATAAGCACTAAGAACAAAGTTGTATAGGAAATGTACTACTAACTACGAGGTGACTGTAAGGGCATAGCCACATGTATCATGACACCCGCCCCCCACTTGTAAGATAGATGGAAGTGAAAAAAAAAAGGGTCACCCTCCCCATCCTCAAACCTGGCCGCTCGCCCTCTTACGCTTGTTCTTTCCACGCGCTTTCTTGTTAGCCCTGAACTCTTGGATTGCTTCTAGCGCGTGTGGCATGTCATACTCTTTCAACCACTCGTCCTCGCTCTCATCATACCCCTTTCAGCGGACCAAAAACTCTGACACTCCCCCCCTCATGCGCCTTTCTCGCAAGATTCGCTCTATCTCGACCTCCTCTCCTGACTCCATCTGCACCAGCGGTGGAGGTTCTTGGCATCGACCCAGTATCGTGTCTTCACGTGCAGGCACCAAGCACGACACATGAAAGACATTGTGGATCAACCAACCGTCAGGTAAAGCCAACCTATACGCCGTATCAGAAATCTTCTGAGTAATCTGGAAGGGGCCAAACCGCTTGAAGTCCAGCTTGTGATTTGGGTGGTCGGAGCATAAGTCTGCGCCTTCAAGGTACACATGGTTGCCCACAATGTAATCAGGAGCCTCATCAACCCAAGCATTATAAGATTGCTTCATCCTTGCCGCCGCCAACTCCAGTAATGCTCTCAACTCCTCTTGCACCTCGTGGATTCTGTCCAGGCACTCGTCTGCCTTGGGCACCTGTTGAGAATTCACGGGATCAACCGAAAATGTTGGGTTGTAAGTGTACTCTGCATAAAATGGCGACATACCCATTGCGGCGCTCACATGGTTATTGTAGGCAAACTTGGCAAAAGGCAACCAGTCCATCCAGTTGTCTTGATAGTAATCAATGAATGCACGTAGGTAGATCTCCAGCTCTTGATTAACTCTCTCTGTCTGACCATCTGACTGTGGGTGATGTGCTGTTGACAGTGCCGGCTTGATGCCTAACCTCTGCCACATGCGCTTCACATACCGAGCAACAAACTGTGGCCCTCTATCAGAGACCACCTTCTTGGGTGTGCCATGCAGGCATCAAACACGTTCCATGAAAGTGTTGCACATGGCTGCTGCATCGTCCGTTGAGTGTGCCCCCAGGAAATGTGCCCGTTTTGTTGATTTATCACAGACAACCTGGATCATATCATATCCCCACGAGACTGGGAGTGGCCCAATGTAATCCATTGAAATATGCTGCCATGGACCATCAGGTACCTCCAATGGTTCCAGAGGGCCATATGGGCGTTGATGTTGGGGCTTAATATGTTGGCAGATCTCGCACCCCTCCATGTACCATCACACAAATTTGGACATGCATGGCCAATAATAGTTTCGTGCAATCAAGGCCAATGTGTTTGCCTGCCCTGGGTGCCCAGCTGGGATTGAGTCATGATATAGCTGAAGGACCATGCACTTCACTTCCTCGTCATTTGGCACATAGATCAGACCACAAAAATGGACCACACCATCTTCCATGCTAAAGTCACGCAGTCTTGTCCTCACTAATGCTGGTGCATCAGCCATGCCCAAAATTGGTGTTAATCGTGGATCATGTTGCATTGCTTCCCGAATGCTGGCCAAAATGTCCCCATCTGCTGCTATCCGCTGCACTGCTACCACTCGCTCAGACACCTCTGACCATCCACACCATGACAGCCTCACCACCACACCACGCTTCCCCACCCACTGCTCTGGCAACACCGTCTCCCCAACATTATTGCGCATCCCCTGGGAAGGTTCATGGTCCGGATGCCGGGACAGGCCATCAGGGCCTGTGCTAAGACGGCCTGCCCTGTGATGGATCACAAATATAAAATGATTTAGAAAAAGACTCCACCTCACCTGCCGTCGACTCAAGTCCCTTGCAGTCATGAAATACTCTAGATTTTGATGATCTGAAAACACCTCAACCGTGAATGCGCTTCCCTCCAGGTATGGCCTCCACACTTCAAAAGCCCTCACCACTGATAACAGTTCCTTATCATGAACATCATAATTCTGCTCAGCCGGCTGCATCGACTTTGAGAAAAATGCCACTGGACGCCAATCTCCATCCTGTGCCTTCTGCAACAAGACAGCACCAATTGCAAAATCAGATGCATCTGTTTCTACCCAAAACTGTGCCTCCATATCTGGCATCATTAGTACTGGGGCTCTTGCAAAAGTCGCCTTCAACTCCTCAAACGCACTCTGCTCCACCACCCCCCACTGCCACATACAATCCTTCTTCTTCAGATCCTCCAACGGTTTCACAATTGTTGCATAGTTCTCCACAAATCGCCAATAGAAATTGCAAAACCCTAAGAACTGGTTCACATGTCGCAAATTCCATGGAGTTGGCCAGTCCATGATACCGCTGACCTTTACTGGGTCTATGCCAACACAGCCAGGTGAGATCTTCAGGCCAAGATAGTCAACCTCTCCTGTTCTGAAACGACACTTCTTCGGTTTGAGAAATAAGTCCGCTTGCCGAAGACGCTGCAGAACCTCTCAAACATGTGCATCATGTTGATCTGGGTCTTCTGAAAAGATAATAATATCATCCAGGTACAGAACCATGTACACATTGACCAAATCATGAAACAAGTCATTGACTATGCGCTGAAATGCCGCCGGGGCATTGCACAGCCCAAACTGCATCACTAAAAACTCAAATTGGCCATATCGTGTCCGGAAGGAGGTTTTCCATTCATCACCATCACAAACCTGCACGTTATAGTACCCCCAGCGCATGTCCAGTGTGGTAAAGACCTTTGCTGTCTTGAGACAATCCAACAGCTCATTAGTCAACGGAATAGGATACGCATCGGGCCGTGTAACTGCATTCAACGCTCAAAAGTCAACTACCAAGCACAGGCCCCCATCTTTCTTCTTCACAAAGAAGACTGGAGCTCCGCAGGGTGCGCTGGACTGCCGTATATAACCCTTGGCAAGGTTTTCATCAATGAACTCTTGCAGTGCCTTCAACTCCGCCAGGGCCAACTGGTACAATTTGCCAGGTGGTGGGACATCTGCACCATCCAACAAATCAATACCCAAGTCATACTTGGTGTGCTCAGGCAGCCGTTCAGACCTCCGCTTGTCGAACACATTGAGAAACTCATGAAACTCCTTCGGCACCATTTCCTTCACCCCCCGCTCCTTGCTGCTATTCTGTTGTGCTGCCTCCTCTGCTAACTCCTGTGAAAAGCTCCGCCCTGCCGCCGCTCGTGCTGATGCCAGGTATGGCCCTTTCACACCCCGTGCTGACTCCATTTCCCATCTCTGCTCCAAAAACACTGTTTGTCCCGCACTCGACCCCGCCGCTGCCTCCGCACATGCAATGGTCTTGTCAATACATGCCTTGGCCACCCTCACTGCCTCCACCCGCTGCTCCTGTTGAAAACATGTAACTTGAGTTTGCGCCTTTTTCAAACGGTAAAATCTCTCCGCTGGAACAGCCTGACAGACCTGAGTTCTCATTGGCATTGCGCACATTAACTTCCGTGCAAAGGCTCAACATGGCTGCTGCCGCACTGGCGTTGGTGGTACCACTCGTGCCTGCAATGTTTGTGGACATGGACGAGATTGCTCCTGACTCACCGCCACCACCCGCTCCATATGCAAACATGATGTCTGGCAGAAGGTTGATGTAAAATCAATTGTCAAACGACCCCAATCAATAGATGGGCTGTGTTGGCGTAGCCAGTCAACCCCCATGATGAGGTTGTCATCTTCAATATCCGCCACATCAAAAACTACTGTCTCTTCATGCTCCTCCACTACCACACACAGATGCACCTCCCTAGTGATGAGACCTGACTTGACTTCTGAGTTATCAATTGTCCACAACCGCATTGGGTGTTTCTTTAGCACTGTTGGCAGCTGCTGCTCATTGACAAAGCGCTGGTTCACGAAGCAGCAGCTGGCACCTGAATCCACCATAGCTCTCATATCCACAACCTGCACCGTGTCCCGTGCCTGTACTCGTAATGTCACTGGTAATTCCAACGCCACGTGGTCAGATCTTGGTGCTTGAGCATGAATCACTGCTGCTTGTGCCGTCCTACGTCTCTTCTTTTTCACACCCGCTTCGCCTGGTCCGTGTAAAATGACAGGTCCGTGTAAAATGACAGGTCCATGTAAAATGACAGATCCGTGTAAAATGACAGGTCCATGTAAAATGGCACTCTCAGGCAGCTCTAGAGCCTTGGTTTGGTCCTCTCTTCCCATCTTGCTCATCGCATCCTGGACCACCGCCTGAATTGAGGCCATCTACTGTGGGTACTGTGCTACAAAGTGCCCAGTTTCTCCACACTTGAAACATCATTGATCCACTGGCAACTGGCCACTAGAGTGCCGCTTCTGTGAAGTGACCTCTGCTAACTGAGACTGGATTGCCCTCAAGACTATGTTGGTGATCCGTTTGGTGGTCGATCCCGTTGTCATAGCTTCAGGAGCAGCCGTTGTCTTGCGCACAGAAATTTTATATTATCTTTGTCCAAGTGTAAGGCCTTGATAGCAATTTGCAATGCAATACGCCAATAAGCACTAAGAACGAAGTTGTATTTCTAATAAGTAGCAGTGTGATGATATGACATACCTAAGAACAAAGTGGACAAAGATAGGAAATGTACTACTAACTACGAGGTGACTGTAAGGGCGTAGTCACGTGTATCATAACAATCTCGTTCTAGGTGAGTTGCAGATGTTTTGCTTATTTTTTGTGGCCAGCTCATCATTGATGTATTGCAGGCTATGTAGAATGTTGGTATGCATGAGATTTTTCTTTTGCTTTCCTAACTTTTATGCCTTTGTTTTTTCAGTGCCACTACAAGCTTGATCTTTACCACGTCCAGGCCACTGTACATTATTGACCCTTGAATGTGGATTGCTTTTAGAATAGTCCTCATTGTGATCATGTATCTTGCTCCTAGATATAATGCTTTTGTTCCTTGTTGGCAACTTTTTTGAATTGATCTTTAAGTCTATAGGATCATATGATGATACCTCCATGACTTTACCATGGGTAGTAGTCAAATACAACTATTTATCTTCATTAAATCTCTTAGAGATCCATGTAGGTACTGGTGAGTGGTGCACAGATAGTGCTGTGACGATATTTATTAGCAAACTTGAAGTATACATGCACTCTGGGCATGCTATATAATGTAGCCTAAAGTGTGTTTTTTGTGAGTAGTACTGTCAGCACCTTGGCTGCTGGTATCACTACTATATTCAACGGTTACATCTCTCAAGCCAAGTCGGTTACAAATCCAGTTTCTTTCACATTGTTCAGCATGCTGTTTCTTGAATCTGTTGATTTTTGACAGACCACCATCCCAGTAGATTCTGCAAGATGAAGAAGTTTGAGAGCTGTTTTGCATCAATATTAAGAGTCTATAAAAGAAAAAAAAAGGTGCTGACGTGTGTGCTTGTGGGTCAATCAAACACCATTATGCCCTTAGAATTTGGCATGCCTAGCATATGGTCAGAGTCATGAAGACAAGAAGTCGGTGCAACATTACCTTACAAGTCACAGAAAAGCAAGTTCTCCATAGAATAGCGCAATAAAAAATGACTGAATGCATGTACTGCCATTGTAATGTTGTTTGTAGCATTACCAATGTCATCATTACCTGTGAATTTTTGTATTTTTCCATTGACCTTCCTGCAAGGCAATAGACAAGTGGCTAAGAAATGGTAATGGGGTAAAACACGGCTTCCAGATGAAACAGAGGGCTTGAGCTTGCCAAGAATAGCACCGTGAAAGTTGAAGTAGAATTCTAAATGGAACATAAAGTCTTTATAAAATCAGACTGTTGAATAGTGCAGTTATTGACTCACTTGGAATAGTATGAAAGCCTCTTGATCTTGCATAACAGTCAAAGTGTTGCTTGAACCCATCACATTGACATAATAGCCCAAACTCAGCTTTGAGGATCTCTTTTACATTTTCTTCACTCATCTTTTCATTGATTGGCTGTGTGATGACATATTCTTTATCTTGAAATCGGGCCTGCTATGAATATAAATGATATGAAAAAAAGGAAATCATGAAGACGTACATAAATTCCTCACTTTGTAAAACCTTTCTCAATGAAACCATTGTCCTTCTGCCTGTTAATCTCACCTTGTTCTCCTGCAGCCCATTTCTCTGCAATAAGAATAGTTTCATCATTGTCCATAGTAGAGAACTGAACAGAGCAGTCCTCCTGAAACTTGGCCTTTGTGAGAATAAATGAACATGAAATCATTTCAGGTTCTCTTGACCAGCAGTGTACAACTGCTGGTACATGAAAAGCACTCTTGAGAATCTGAGAAGAGCAATGATTGATGGAGTTCTTGGGGCTTGATGATTGAATAGAAGAGTCAACTGCACAAGTACTTGACATTGCTTTTGGATTTGCAAAGGAGGACATAAAAGTCATTGAAGGTGCTGGATGATGACACAATACAAAACCAGAGGGAAAGACTAAGCTAGCAGCCCTCTTTTTTCCTGCAACTGCAGATATGTTTGGAGTCCATGACTCAAAATCACTTCCTTTGGGGTGCTTGGGGAAATAAATAGTCAAATTGGCGACAACTAATGCTTATAAAAGCAGATAAGTAAATACTCACAATAACATCTTGTTGATAAGCAAACCAAATTTCAATGGTTCTTGTCTTAAGAAGGGAGGTGCTTGCAAGGCAATGCTCTTGAAATTCATTGAATAAGTCTTGAACTGGTCAAAATATTTGATTGACATAAATTTTGAATTTGTCTCATGGGCAAGAAGTTTAATGTATGTCCTACTCATTTCTTGTTAGTGACTCTAACTAAAGTAAAATATAGATGCACCAAGACAGTTGAATAGCCTCTAGATAGAGTTCTTCAAATTCATTTCTGACTCTCTCCAAAAGTATATCCAAAGCAGATTTAATTACAAGAGATCCTTCAAAGACTCCTGATACACAGATTTGACCAGCCTGCTCATCAATTGAATCATGGACAAGGCAAAACATTGTGCTATGCATACTGGAGTCATTTTCTGTTTTAGGACTGAAATTGACCATAAGCTAGCTACAATTTTTATTCCATGTTTGTCGTCAAGTAGTTTTGCTTCAGCTTTTTTGATGCTTTGTTCAGCTCAAATTTTGTTTGCTGCACTGATGTTTTTAAACCTGTTTAGACCCAAAGAAGTAGTTGATTTTGGAGGGCCCATTATTAAACAATTGCTTGATGCTCTTTGTTGATAGTCGCTTGCATTTTGCAAGACCAAAGAAGCAGCTAAATTACTATCTCCAGAAACCATTATTTTGTTACTCTCAGAAGGAACAAGAATGCCTGTCATCCCTGGTAATTTTAGGATTCAAACAGGAATAACCGTTTCATTTTCTATTGTAAAAATTAGATTTTATAAAGTATTGTGGGAATTCAATGGAAAACTAACGATAAAATTTAATGCAGGCATTGCAAAGTGCTTTTGTAAATGCATTTGACATAAGTCCACAAGCTGCACATTGTGGTTTATTCTAAAAGCAGTGTTGAAAGCATTAAATAATAATAAAAAATCACTATTCTTATGTTCAGTACCTGCATTTCAGCATTAGACAAGCCTGGTTTTCTGGCTTTGTATTTAGAACATGGAAGTTGCTCTTCTAAGATGCAAGGAAAAGAATGAGTGCATTGAGGACAAACTGCCATTGTAGCGCACTACAAAAAGAAGAGATAAAGAAAAACTCAGGTGCTGACTTGAACTATAGAATCTATGACAAATGTCAAAAAAACATCAAAGAAATGTAAAAGATCTGCATGGTTGCAAAGGACTATAAATAGGTTTAGAACAGACAGTACAGTATTTATTGACATTTTAAAAGTGGGGAGATACAAGAGGAAACATATCCCAAAATACATACCAGATATTTTCAAATATCAAGGCTTCTATGTATAATGAATCAAATGCCCTTTGACAAACTTTGGCAAACTCATCCAACACAAAATTCAAGATCAATTCTCCACCCATAGCCTCTTTGAGCTGCTGAATAATGTCCATATTCACAGGCAGCAGGTAATTTTTCCCTTCCCATTTCTGACCAAGACTGAATGCAACATTTTAAGACATACCAGATGGTCCATGCTTTTGATGATCAAGGCAAGATTTATAAGCATTTCAAACCTCCATAAATTTCTTTAATGTCTTGCGTAAAAAGTAGGACTATAATCATTGACAGAATCCACTAAGCCATCATTAGTTAAGTGAAAATAAAAAGGCTACTATATAGGTAAAACTCACTATTGCTATGGATCCTGATCGTTATAGTTGTACTTGGTGGCACCTTCTTCGAAAGTAATCACTGCGTTGTCACTCCAATCTAGTCTTAATCTAAGCCATGACTATTCAACAGATATGTTGTGTATGCTCTTGAGATATGCATGAGCTGGTAGCTCCTTAGAATTATATTTGGGATGAAATGCTTCTCTGTAATAACACTAAGCTTTTGCAGTAATATTAAAAAAATAGCGCTACTAAATACCTGAGAGCATTGACAAGGCCATAAAGCTGTGTTGTTTCTGATCCACAGTCAGTTGTAAATTGGGTAGGCATTTCTTGTTGCGATATTAAAATTTGAGTAATTAAATGCTTTTAGTAATGCACTCACCTCCATATTTTTCCACTAAACATAAAAAAAATAGCCAATGATGTGACCCATCCTATTGGATGGAACAATCCAAGCATCAAGCCAGGTCAATGTGGCATTGTCAACTATGGCCTAAATAGGAAAGCCTATTTTATATGACTTGTCATGCCCATCTCCAGACCATTGTTCATGAATGACTTTTTGCACATGATGAACTTTTTCTGAACTAGGATCTTGTATCATGAAGCCATCTTCATCATAGAGTTGCATAATATCTCAGACAAACTTCTTGGTTAAAATAACACCATCTGCCATAGCAACTCTGTGATGCATGTTTGTAACTCCTTGTTGGCAAGATGGGACATTATCCATTTGTTTGAGCATGAGTTGAGTAGCTTCAAGTGACAGAAGAGTCTTCAATGTTCCAGCCCCTGTTGTAAAACCTAATGCTCCACAACAATGTTTCACAGTTGATGCGCTTTGTTGGCAATATCAGTCCTGTAACTATTGAATGATATTGAAGTTTACCTCATTTTGATATTGTGATTAGACAGCAAGAGGCTGGATATCAGCTCATTATTAGTAATTGCTTGATGATGGTATTCTTCTAAGATTGCAGCAAGATATGGATCATCCTCCTTTACTATATTCATGATCCTGGTAAGGAGATATTTCAGAAAACTGAATCCAAACATACAAACATCTCTATGTTGGTTTTTCCCTTTGGGATTTTGGTTATGGGTTGACATGACTAAAGCAGTTAATTTTGATTTGTTGTTCATTCTGTTATATCAATAATCAGTGTTCAAGATCAACAAACAATCAGACTCTAAAATTTGCATAGATTGTTTGCCCACAAAAATCTCTCATGACTCTTGCATGCTCTGAAAAATAAATCTTGAGGGTACAAAAAAGGCTCCTTTGCATCACAAAAAAGTCATTTAGAAAACTTGGCCAAACATGGCCTGGGACCCATGGGTTGAAGGAGGTATAATATGTAGGCTATAGATAGTAATAAAATACAAACATCATAATTAATGCACATTTTAATACATTTTCATGGTGAGTCCTAAAAATTTTTGAAACACATTCTGACTTTTTTAAATTATAAAAAAACAACAAGAGATGAGGAATCCCAGACTAGGACCAGATTGATTTCACCTTACCAGGCCATGTCACACAAATACCACATTGCTCTTAATGTGATCTTAATATAATTTATCAATATCTAAATGAGTTTATAATTCAATTATAAATTAATACTGATTGACATATCTTTTTTCAAAACATTCTGCTGTTAGTATTTTTTTTTACATATAAACATGGTCAAAGATATATCCAAGTATCCTAGAATAAAATCATGCAGATATTTTTCTTGAATTTTTTGAGTATTCTGAATCTTGATTGTTTTGCCATTAGAAAATTACAAAGCACCAAATCCTAAGGACTCTTCAAAATACTGTCCTTCATCATCTTCACTGTCTCCTGGGCCACCCTCTAGATCCTCCTCCTCATCTAAATCTTCTTCTTCTCGAAACTTTTCTAGTTTCTCTTCAATCACTGTTTCAGCTGACCCATTCTCCAATTCCTCACTTGTTTCCTCTGAATCTGAGTTTGAATTCTTTAAAAAATATACCTTTTCCATATTCTTTTGCAAGGCATATGTTGCTTTTTGTGTTATTTGATGTCCAATTCCACCTCCAGTAAAATGCACAAACATATCTCTGTCAACAAATCTGAATTTTGATATTAGTCATTGTAATAAATCATAATTGAAATCACTTACATGTTAACATAGTATCGCTTATAATCTATGTCACTTTCCTCTGCCCGTCTTGCTATAGATGGACCCAATAAGTGATTTGTAAGTTGACCCAAAAATTGAGGAATCAAATGAACTGCACATAAAACATTGGCAGGATCAATAAATTCAAAGGCATCATCACCCTCTATAAAGCCAATTTGATATGTGCGTTTAGCAGTTGGACCTGACTTGGCTTGATAGTCAAACCCATAACCACGTCTCCAAAGAAATTCTAGTTGTTGAAAAGAATCTCTACTATCCAAAACTTGCACCATTGCATGGAATATTTTCACAATTCAAAAATACCAATATGGGTGAAATTGGCTATCATTTTTATCCGCAAGAACCATCACATCAGAGTGTTGTTGAGGATTAATTGTATCTTGATCACGTCGATTATCATATGTGATGTAGTTGATGTGTAATGTTTTGTGCTCATAAATCATTTGATCCTTGATAATAAGCTTTAAACAATCTTCATCTGTGAATTTTGTGTTTTGAGGAAGCAATCAAAAAGAGTATACATGCATACTAGTAATGCTAAAGTAACTTACCTCCTCCACGGATTCAACGCACCTGTCATTATCAACATCCATCTCCCACTGATGCAAAGCAGCGACCATGAATGATGCCTCTTGCTTTGGAGACTTGGGTTAGGTCTGCAAGACAATCAACCTCTTCATTTGATCAGATTAACAATTTCCTTTACCTGGAGACTTTGACACGGACCCGCCTTGAAGAGCAACGGGCACAGCACCAGGCCCACACAGGAAGGCAGTCATAGCCTGTGACGCTTGGTCAATGTCTTACTCAAATCTAGATTGTTAAAGTAAGTCGTAAATGAAGGACGCGCCTAAGCTTTGATACAAGTTGCAGCCATTGGCACTCAGATTGCAAGTGCCACTCGCCTCAATGTATTGAAACAATTTGGTTGTATTTAAAGAGAGGGTCATGGTAAATTGTTTCTCAGCAACTGAGTGTGAAGAGGAAACTTAATGTTGCCTGTCTGTGTGTGGGAACAAATTAAAGATCACATGTAGACTAGAAGTCATGCTTTGCATTCGGCAACATCGACCTGTTAAATGCCCTCTGCATCAAGAAATCACCCCCAGCAATCTGAATCTCCTCAAAAACGCACCTCATGGGACGAATTTCTTGTGGCCCTCAGAGTTGGAGTTGAAAGTGAGGCACAACAAGGAAAAGAGTTGTACGTTCACATTTTTGTAATGATGATCTTTGATGGCCTTTTTTACTAACTACACGTCTAAGAACTGGTCCGCTTGCACCATTCTTTCAAGCTGGGAAACTCATTCCACAACTGGTCAACCCATTTCTCAAATTAAATGCAGTTTTTGTGCAAGGTCTTGTTGCAGAAGGGCTCCTTGATATCTCATTTATTAGAGGAGAGGATGACAATGAGGGGGACAATGAGGATGAAGAAAGAGATGGAGATTTCAAGGATGAGGAGGACAATACCAAAAAATCTTGAAAGTGAGTGGCAATTGGTTATATACACGCAAGAACTGATTATATGCACTTATGTCCAGGATAAACCAGAAGGAACTTTATATAAATGCCTTTAGGAAAATTGTTGTCCTCAACCCACATATTTACAGATACTTGAAAAAATTGTGCCAGACTATGGACGAGGACACAGACTACTATGCGAGCAGTTTTAAAAACTTTGTCGATATTGTGCGTGTTCATTTTATTCTTTTGTGAAATGTCCTGACCTTCATTTAGTTTCAGAAAGGAGCAACAAGTGCTCGTACAGCTGACACAAGAAAGGTGAAGGATTCAATCATCACGCTCATGCAAAACTCTTCTCTCCAATACCTCCTCCCATTGATTACCACACCTTTGCCAAATAATAAAGGAGACCATGGTTTTAACAGCTTTGACACTAGACTACTCATATGTCCTGCACATTTAGCATGGAAATACAATGACTGGTAAGCTTCTTTTCAATTATACTATCATACTTAATTTCCTTTGTAGTTTTTGTCTCCTCTTATGTGATGGCAAGGTGCCTGTCAGGGGACTTCCTTTTTTGGCCACTCCAAAGTTCTCTAGCGGTCCCTGGAGATCTCCAGGGCAACTCACCCTTCATTGGACTTCTCTGAGACGCTCCCATGCCATCAGAGAAGTACTGTACAGCTGTTCTCATGCCTCCGCCCCTATACTGATGTGCCACGCCGCAGCAGAGGGATCCTTAGACTTGTTCTCTTCGGATTTCCCTCTGCTAGGTGATTAGTTATTTCCCTGTTGTATTTATTGCCTCTAATAAACTTTGGATTTCCTTCTGCTAGTTGTGTGACTTAGCCGCAACTCTCAGAGGTTGCCCTTACAGTGCCTGTCACTGCATATGACTTTTCCCTCTTTATATACGATGATACACAATGCTTTCAGACAAGTTGCACTGGATTTCCCGAATCCCATCAGTTTGAAGATGAGTTGGATGCTGAGTATGATCAAATTATGAGTGGGCTGTGCCAAGGACCTCTTCTCATTGCTCTACGTTCATTTTTATGCCCTTATTTTTCTGCCAATTATTTCTCAGGTGTGCTGGCACATGCTCTATGGATCAGGTGTGGATCGCGCAGAAAAACATGCCACAAAACGCCCAATTGCAGCCAAGTTTAGTATTACATCCATCACACCTGAAATCATTGCCCAGGCAGCAGTTCAAGTGCATCAATGACCGATATTCATTCTTTGGCTAATTTTACCTCCATAGGCATGCTTTGCGCTTGGCTCCACATCTCAGTGGAATATATCAGAGGGTTTATTCTCATTCCAGACCTTCTATTATAATGTTTGTGCCTTGTTTGATGGAAGTTTATGAGCACATGAGACGCTTGATTACTGGAATAAGTATGTATTTATTGTGTTGAAAGACAACTCTAATATTTATCTATAGAATCTTCTACAATGATGATGGAACAATTTGTGGCAAGTGCAAAGTTTTGGCTCCCCTTCCGAAGCCTAAAAATGACATTTCTCAACTCAAGAAAGTCCGTCGACAGCGCCGAGTGCAGGAGGAACGTGAACGCCAGAATTTTGAAGGTATGAAACGCAAGCATGGCATAGGCAATGGTGGTGGCAATAACAATGATGGTGATGAGCCTGGAGATGACCTTTTCCCCTCTAACAAACGCAAAACAGGCCAGATTATAAGTGACGACGAATTGTAAGTAGCCAATGGACTTGTACTTTGCATGGACTTTATGTATTTTTGCATGGACTTTATGTGCTCATGGACTTAATGCTCTTTTATTATTTTGCTGTCATTGTTTTCATATTTGTGTTTAAAGGTCGTATGTTTACAACGTGTTATATTATCATCATAATTTGTACCATGAACAGTTCTGCATAAGTTTACTTGTAAGCAATAAGAAAATATGATTAGATTGACATGGTAATCTTGACTACATGAGATGGCCTTAAAAATATGGTGATCCTCAGGGAGGACATATTCTGGGAGCAAATAATCAGCCTACTCTTATACTGATTCCATTTTGCAGGGCTTTAGTGATATATCATTATTTTCTAACACCAGGATAAGTCTAATATAAGGGTGACGGACTTTTCTGCAATGGCCTGATATGGCAACTAATATATTAGACCCCTGGGTTGGCATGAGTGCCATGGTTTACCCATGTTTTCTAGCGAACTTTTTGCTAATGGCCTTTGAGTGATATTGGTATTTTTTTATGCTTGTTGACATGCAAAAATAATAAAAAGAACTCTTGACCTCTTGTTTCAGATGTGTGTGTTACCAAATTTTACAATGTTCAAGAGAAATTTAGGATAAATATAGATTTTACCTATACCTTTGCTTAGTGATTCACCCCCACCTCTGAACAAGGGATTTTGCTGCAGCACATATTTGATCGCTTTTTGATATCACAAAATTAAACTTCTGCTATAGTTATTATCCAAATAAGGAAATGGAAAGCCTTGGGATGGTCATTTACACTTCATGCTGCTTTCTGAATAAAATTGGACCTCATAGATGTTGTGGAATACATGCATAGTAGTAGAATATATCTTGAAAACATAATGAATTTGTTTTGAACAGGCCAAATCTGCTACTGTGACTTGATCTAATAAATTACTCTTGCAAAAACTGTCACATGGTGCCAGGACCTTGGACACATAAGAAGATCCAATCAGATTTGATCTTTCATTTCCTAATACAGACCTGACCCCAATGGACAACAGTACTACTGTAACGGACTTACAGCCATAGAGCCTTGCTCTATGGCTTATTCAAACATGTATTATAATTATTATATTAAATAATAATTATATTATTAATTAACACTAAAATTAAATAATTAAATACATATTATAATTTGTATGGCTGCCTCAGGTAAGGCAGCCAATTTTACTGTTACACTACATAGTACTGGAATTGTATATTGATCTGGTTCTCTTGTGTGACAGTAAGGCTTTGCAACTACTTAACACCGTTTTACTTTTTTGAACCTTTTGGGTTCAATTTGAGTACTACAAGCAAATAATTGTGATTCTAGACTGTCAGTCTAGAGAACCTTGCAAGCAAAAGCAAACAGTGTATCAATTCTTTGATCCACGCACCCAAACTATTATATACATATAACACTGATTGGATGAATACCAATCAACCAATGGAACCGACATGCAATGGTGAGACCATTGACCAGTCACTAGCATACTCACTAGTTGTTTTGGATGACTCAGTTCATCCCGGGTTAGAGTCCACTGAGGCTATGACAAACCCCTCCAGCAGCCTCAGGAAATGCTAGGAGGAGCTTTGTGGAGCAAAGCGCAACCCGCTGCTGCACCCAGTGGTGCAGCAAAGCCAGGAGTAGTCTGGGAGACCCTAGAACAGAACACCAGGAGAGAAAATGCTCCTTATATGCAGCCCAGAAGGCCAGGGAGATTGCTTCAGGCCTGGAGTAATGTGCAAGGACCTTTTGAAAGTCGCAGACCTTTGTTATACTTCCTGGGAAAGACGCAACAATTGGAGGCAGGCAGTTGGAGAATTCCAACTGAATCAACTCCATTGATACAGCAACAGCAAAGAGATGTTGCACCCCAGGAAACTACTGCCCCTGAGCAAAAAACTCCAGCAGTACATTGGGAAAACAAGACTTCCGATGATGAGGAAGGTGGACACATTGAGTCCACCTTACAGGTGCAGTGTATGATGCTCTGGAACAGGTATCCTTCCATCACAAAGGATACAACACAAGCAAGGCTTAGACTGTATGTACTTAAGCACATACGTTTAATACAGGCCCAAGGTGAACATGTACCTCTGGTAGATACCATTGGATATATAGATTAGAGCTTGAGGCACACACCTACATATACTGGAAAGCAAATCAAGGCTCAGCGGCCTTGACGCCAAACGGTGCAAACCTGGTACCAAATATTCCAGTCAAGGCGTAGCCTGTGCTTTCTCCTCATCTGGAGGAAGCAATAAGCAATATATATGCTCTCCAGCAACAGGAGGAGATGGAAGAACAGTTTGCAGCAAGATTTGCTGCAGCGCAACATCAACAAATCTTCAGAGGTCATCAGAGACAACCTCTGTCAACAGTCAAATCAGTCTCTACCATTCCAGTGGTAGAAAGTCACGATGTGGAAGCGAAGAAAGTGATTTCTCTGCAAGTTAAGCACAAGTCAGTGGAGAAACCTCCACTGAATAATAGAGTACCACTGGTGGATAAGTTTGCCAGAAGGGTAGCATATCAGCGGATGCACAACCAAGACTTGAATCACCAGGGACACTCCTGGATAGACAATCAGGATATTGTATTTGATGGGATAATACCCATTGACAAAATGCAATGGCAATATGTCCAATGGACAGTTCAGCCAGACAGTGGGAGTGGTAACTCTCCCACTGATCAAGTTGGATTCCTGATTGGCAGGAATCAGAGGACCAAGGTGGACGAGACGTTCCACCTTACTGGAATGAGACAGGGAGACACTATACAGGTCAGTGACCTATACAAGCGTTTTCCATAGTACTTCCTGCTGAAGGCAGGAATAAAATGCCTGGTCTGACTGAGGCGACAAAGGTGTATAATGAGAATATGCACCAGCACCTCAGTAGCATTATAGATGATGCTGTAGGCATAGCGTTATGCCTACTAGAGGGAATAAAACCACGTAAAGCGGAGTCAAAGCATATTCACCCGTATTGGGGTGAAACCAAGTTCAGCGACTTGGAAAACTGGACGATGGATGTATGCAACCATCTAGCAGCTTGTCAGTATGGTGGTGACCATCTAGATTGAGAACGAGTCTTTGTTCTTCCTGATGTCACGACCCACCCCCGGACCTGAGCCCCGGGCCCGGGACCACACCACACACCCCGGCAAACACCCCTCGCACGACCTCGACTCGGGACAAACTCCACGAGCACCCGACACGGCCATCACGTCATACCCCGGTCGACCCTGACGTTCCCCCGGGACACCCCACAGACACCACCGACGACCCCCGGGGATCCCCGGCGCGACGGCACGGCGACCCACACAGCATCCGACGCATCACGCATCACTCAACACATCATGCATGATCGCTTCGTGCCACGCATCATGCCACGCATCATGCATCGCCCTGCGCATCAACCCACGCATCATGCTTCGTCCCGCATCAACTCCCGCATCATGCCTCGTCGCGTCCTCTTGTCGCGCCACGTCCTCCCTCGTGCGGCGCCACTGCGACTCCCAAAGCAACGGCGCCACTCCCATCCGACACCCGCGGTTCCCCTTTGTCCTCCTAGGCGCTCCGGGACACCACCGGAGCCCCGGAGCCGCCCCAGACCCAGAACCGGGACCCCGGACCTGCCTCATCGTGTAGTCAGTATATAAGCCCCCCGTGGCACTAAGTACGGTAGTTTTGATATTGCCCATACTCTCCGGTTTTCCTCTCGTATCGCTCTGGCCTCGTAACTTCGCCTCGTACTCGTCTCCCCTCTATCATCTCGTACTTGTCTCCACTTCTATAGTCCGCATCCGTCTCTATTCTCTCGTCTTGTATCTATCCATTGTCTCTATCTACTCTCTTAATTCCATCTCCTTTGCTCATTCGTCTCTTTCCTCCTTCCTCGTCCTTGCCTCAAGTTTCTCCTTTCCTTCTCTTCTCGTATTCCGGTCTCTTATCTTCTCCAGTCCGCATTCTCCGACTTCCCAGTTCGGTCCCACACCTGTCAAACTCTAAGTTGCCTATTCGCCTATCAGCCCCTTGATTTCCCTGGATAGTTCGCCGCCGGCACGCCACTCATCGCGCCGTCTAAACCGAACTTCCCCCAGTAGAACCTTCCCGTCCGGCGCTCGCCCCTTGCTCGCACCAACCCCGGGACACTTCGTCTGATCTCCCCGTGCCCCCGGCGCACGTCACCTCCTCCCGGCGCCTACCTCCGGTCCTCTCTGAGTCCCGGCGTGTCCGTAGCTGTCCGAGTCCGCTTGGTAAGGCCTCGCCCAGAATTGCTGAGCCCCCGGGTCAGCGGAACCTGACACCTGAGTTCTTGGAAGGACTAGCCAAGAATTGGTTCCAACATCATGTCTTGCATTATAATCATGTAAGACAGCAATGAACATTCAAGGATGTAATCCTTGAACTATACAATCATTTTGTGAGTGCATCTACAATGCAGGAGGCAAGGGAGGCGTTCATCATGACCTTCTACACAGAGAAACTAGGAGTTCAAGGTTTCTATGACACCTTGATAGACCACACGCAGAACGTGTCAATTTACCCAGACAATCGGGTAATGATGGAGACATTCCTGCATGGGATACCCAATGCAATGAAAGAATCTCTCATCTGTGATGACAGGCTATTGTCCAAAGTCAACACTGTGGAGGAATTTGTAGCACATGCACTTGCGCTATGAGCAAGCCCACAAAATAGCAAAACACTTCAAGCTGCACTGCTCAAAGACTTGCCCAACAAAAAGACTGGAACCTCAGAAGATAGGCACCTTCTGGGCATATCAAAAGGAGATGATTGGTAATACAAATCCTTGGTTTGTGGTCAAGTCAGCACCAGGCCAGGAGCAACGCTTCCAGAGCGACCGTCCATTGAATAGACGGGACCAACTGGTGCAGGACCCTCAGTGAGGGCCACACCAAGATGGTGATCATATGAAGCAGGCGGCTGACGTTGTCAAGACATCAAATGGGCCTCTGAGAGTGGAAGCAGGTCGCCCCTTTGCGGCAATCACTTGCTTCAAGTGTGGACGCCCTGGACATTACACAAACAAATGCCCAGGTGGTAGTGAAAGGCCAATGGCCAAGCCATATGCATATGTACACGTGGCACACACAGCTACCCTTGATGAAGAAGGGGTAGACTCAGGTAACAAACCTGATGTTGAGGATGATGAGGTGGAGAACCCCAACAATGATGCATCAGAGGCTGAGAATGCCTCTGAACCAGAAGAGTTGTTGGATAATGAATACGTCGAGGTCGACGTATACGACAACGACTACTATGCCCAGGAGTTGGACTCAGAGTTCATGGGAGCTTTGACAGACTACCTGGCAAGCATGCTCGATCAACCTATCAAGGCAGCCAATGTAAAGGTGTATAAAGTGCACCTTTGCAAGGCGCCGGAGAAGCTGGCAAGGCCAGCGCTGAAGCACAAGGACAAAGAGTGCCTCACATTGTATGTTGAAGTCAACGGCCACAAGGCATGGACCTTGTGGAACTCAGGAAGCACCACAACTGGAGTGACACCTCAGTTTTGTCAGGTGCATGACGTATATGTGAGTGAGCTGAAGGAACTACTAGTCCTTCAGCTAGGCACTGTGGGCAGCCAAGCTGCAGTCCAGTTCAGTACACAGGCAATGATTGCCTGTGCAAGATTGAAGTCCAAGAAATACTTGGACGTAGCGAATTTTGATTGCTACAACATGATTACAGGTAGGCCCTATATGTGGAAGCATAATATTCTTCTTGATTTCAAGAAGAATGAGATTGTAGTGGATAACAATGCCATCTCTGCCATACAAGTGACCATGGATAATGGTAATGGACGACTCCATTGACATCGCGCCATGGAGAAGAAGTTGCTAGTCAGGCGGAACTGACTAAACAGTGGCAGAAAAGCGCCCACCATAGAAGATGGAGAGAACAAGGAGCAAGCTTGTGTAAGCTTGCCAGCAAATAGTCCGGCACTGATGGTGCTGGAGAGTGAGGCTTTAGAGTACAAGCGTACTCTGAAGAGGAGGGAAGGCCCCAAGAAAAAGTGTAAAAAGTCTGAGGATAAGAGGCCTCAGCACACATTGAGCATGGAATGCCAGCCGACGTTGTCAAAAATCAAGGTCAAGGACCTTGTGTTGAATGATGAGCAGGAGGATGAGACATCCTCCACATGCATGAATAGGTCAATCTGGGATTGACCTGTACCTCATCTTATGTTTGAGTGGGCATTTGATCCACAAATGCCTGCCAAGTGGAATGAACTTGTGGTGTTGATGTACATGTGGGATGAACCATACTGGATGCCAAGAAAAAAATTGTATTGTCAAGCTAATGACAACGAGATACTGCCACCGAGCAAGGTATGTTTTGATAGACTCTCCATGACATCACAAAGAAGCAAAGGAATTGTGCCCATGCGACTATATACGCTGGACAAGAGCAAACTGAAGATTACTGCCCTCAGAGAAAAGTATGCTTGCCCAGTGGCACAAGCAAAGATAACCATGCAACTACATTGAGACATGGACCAAAAAGGCAAAGGTAAAACCATTGGTTTTACAGAGGAGGATATCCCAAACCTGCGGCTACAGTGGCAGCAGGAATTTGCAGACATCTTGAATGGAACCAAGGAGGAATTACCTCCTTGGCATGAAGTGAACCACAAGATAAACCTTATTGATGAGAATAAGGTCTATAAGTATCATCTGCTGCAATGCCCAATGGCGCTGTAACAGCAGCTCTGAGACAAGACCAATTGATACTTGCGAGCTCAGTAGTGGGAGGCAAGACCTGCCTCCCAAGCTGCACCGTTGCTGTGCATCCCAAAGAAAGATACCTTGAGGACTGCATTGGATGCATGCCAATGCAATGACAATACAGTGAAGGACGTGACTCCACTTCCAGATCAGGAAGTGATTTGAGAAGACATGGCAAGAGCAAAGTTCAGGTCAAAGATTGACTTGACGGATGCGTACAAACAAGTGAGAATTTGCTTGTCCGACATACCAAAGACAGTGTTCTTGTCCATCATGGAAACATACATCAGTAACATCATGCAGATAGGAGACTGCAATGCTCCTGCAACATTCCAGAGGTTGATGACCTCTATCTTTTGAAATGTGATTGGAAGATTTGTCCACATATATTTGGACAATATATTCATATATTCTGATTCTATTGAGGAACACAAAGAGCACCTTCATGTCATATTTGAGCAATTGAGGTCCAACTTGCTGTACCTCAAATGAAAGAAATGTGAGTTGTATGCCGAGACAGTAGATTGTCTCGGACACAAGATTAACAATCAGGATATTCACCCTAACCAGAACAAGATTGACTGCATATGCAAATGGCATGTGCCATGGACCTATAACAATGTCCAATGGTTTGTTGGACTGGTGAACTATATTGGCAATTGCTTGCCC
Source organism: Termitomyces sp. MG148 (assembly GCA_003313785.1). Taxonomy (NCBI): domain Eukaryota; kingdom Fungi; phylum Basidiomycota; class Agaricomycetes; order Agaricales; family Lyophyllaceae; genus Termitomyces; species Termitomyces sp. MG148. The sequence goes on along the minus strand of QLOM01001916.1, from coordinate 1,135 downwards.
AATATAACAGCGTATACGGGACCATTAATGTCCATTACCCAGAATGGGGCTCCATTCATATGAAGACCCATATACCAGCGGTGCTTTGAGATGATCAAACGGATCTGCTCAAAGACTCCAGTGATTTGGCCCATAGATCCTAGGCGTGATGAGCCAATTTAGCTCATCTGTGATGCATTGAAGACAGGAGTTGGTGCAATATACAGCCAGGAAAGCTCTTGGCAGAATTGCAGACCTGCTGGCTTCATGTCAAGGAAATTCACCTCAGCACAGCAGAACTATGCCATCTACAAGCTGGAGATACTGGCGATACTTGAGGCACTCCTCAAGTGAGAAAATAAGTTGATGGGATACAAGATCCACATTATAATCGACCATAAAGCGCTTGAGTTCTTCAAGACTCAAGCAACCCTGTCTCCCTGGCAACACTGGTGGATTGATTATATGTCACAATATAACTTTGACATTACATATGTCAAAGGTGAATTGAATAAAGTTGCTGACTATCTCTCAAGGTATTTCAAGAGCAATAAAGTCGGTGAACATCATGATACGCATGAATATGTCAATGTGGACATCTGCATTGATCCACAGGGTGATGATCTACCCTATCATTGCTACAAAGAGGTAAAAGAGCACGTGGTGGAGCTTTGTGCTATGCAAGTGAACAAACTTTGACAAAGTTGATGCTTGCAGGAACGGCACAAAGCCCAAGATATCAAAGCTGAGCAACTGAAGCAAGTTCAGCCCAAGAAGATGGAAATGTTGAAGTCCAACACAGAAGCCAGTGGTCTTGGACCATCTAGCCAAGACATTACACTCGCAGATGTGTTGATGCCAGCAGGAGAGTATACTGACTCTCTTGTACCTCAGGACAATGAGTTCTTACGAGCTGTACGTAGGAAGTACAACCAGGATTTGTTCTTTGCTGAGATTCAGCAAAATGCAGCAGCTCACTCACGATTCAGCATGGATGATGACAGACTGATCTGGATACTAAATGTTTGAGGACATAGAGTGGTATGCCTACTACGTGACCAAACTATCATTACACAGATTGTGATGCAGGTGTAAGGGCGACCTCCGGAGGTTGCGGCTAAGTCACGCAACTGGCAGAGGGAAATCCGAAGTGTAT
>QLOM01001915.1:0-24763 GCA_003313785.1 Termitomyces sp. MG148 | reverse complement strand
GAATTTGAACAGCTCTCCTTACAAGGTATTTCGTCACTGAGACCTTGGCAAACGCGAGTTTCACTTATAGGAGATGATTTATCAGTCTCTCTTCAATGGCCTTCCTTATCTGCTTGGCCATATGGCCCAAAAATTATGTCTGGATCGCAGTATTCTTCCCACTCAGCAACTGTAAGTATCAGTCCTACATTCTTCAGTAATTAATCAATTTTTCTGTATGGACTAGTGTTCACCAATAGCCTTCTTGCGTCACTTAATAATCGAGAAGCACTTTCGGAGAAACTCAATGCTCTCTCTCATTCTTCCATCCCTAGTCATCTTCTGATTACAGGCCCATCAAACGGCAAAGCAGAACCTGACCTGCCCGTCACAAATATCAAACCAGAAGAAAGTGGGAGTAGCTTTGAACATGGCCTGAGGCTCAAAAATGCAGACAAAGTACATCTGACCACCCCATCCTGAACACAGATAGTGACTACTACTGTAAGCACAGTGTGAAATGATTAGTAGCATTTATTGACTGTTACTTATTAACACAGATGTGCAGTGAAACACCAAATGGGCCTGAATGTGAATCATACTACAGCTGCTTCTTTTCAGTTGCACTTCCCTGCCTTGTTATGGAATTGTAAGCGGCCATTGCTATTCTGGCATGCCATGTACTTGGATGAGAGATGGACATGTGGACATCACATATTTTTTGATTTATATTTTTAATTTCATTTATATCTTATTTAGCAATCAATTTTATAATTTATAATCTAAATTATGATTTGAAGATTGCCAAGGCATGACTTGGACATCTGTCAAGGGACTTCCTTTTTTGGAATCCCAGAGTTCTCCAAGGATCTCCAGAGATCTCTGGGACGCTCCTGTGCCCTCCAGGAAGTACTGCATAGTCATTCCCATGCCTCTGCCACCTGTGCTGATGTGCTGGAAATCCCTAGACTTGTTCTCTTCAGATTTTCCTCTACCAGGTGATTAGCTATCTTTCCTGTCGTATTGTACTGTTCTAATAAACTTTGGATTTTCTTCTGCCAGTTGTGTAACTTAGCTGCAACCTCCAGAGGTTGCCCTTACAGCAAAACAAGTCTCCTAACCCTGGTCTGGAAGTCCTCTATAGCCACCAAAATCCATCCAGCTTCTATTTGTTACTTTCCCACTAGGCTTAAGCATTGACATTCTCTATGTCTCAGCTGGCCACTTCAGAAGCTCTCTTGGATGCCACAGCCTCCAGCAAAGAAGCCTGGACCTGCTTGCCCCATCTAGAAACACAGGTGCAACTTACTCAAGCCTCCCTGACATAACACACCACCCAATTCACTCACCACCAAACTACTAAAACTATTTCTAACTCCCTTTGCATGCTCCTTGAATACTCCCTGCTGCCTACCCTACTGTTGCAACGCCCTTGTGCCTTGTGATCCCCTCTTCTGGCATGGGAGCACTGCAATATCCCATGCCCAGCAATCCCCAACACATATAATGGTGATTGTGTGTCTGAGGAATGTTTCCTACAATCCTGTGTTACCTACATCCAACTCTGCAGTGACAACTTTGTCTCCGACGAGCTGAAGATTGTGTGGGTCCTGTCCTATATGAAGTTGGGACAGGCGGCCACCTATGCAATGAGGGTTTTCCAATGCCCCAGTGGTGTCAGAAGCTTTGTGGACTGGGCCAAGTTCAAACAGGAGTTCTGGAATGAGTTTTTCCCCAGGAACCTGGCCAAAACTGCTGCACTAGTCCTACAAGACAAGGACCAGTACGGCCAAGAGAAGCAATCCTTGGACAAGTACATCAACTTGTTCCACATGCTGGTAGAGCAGGCTGAGTACTCCAACAGCCTGTAGCTCTGCCTCACTTTCTGGGAAGGGCTCCATCTGGTCCTGATGGAGCGCATTGATAATCTCATGGAGGAACGCCTGGCAGACAATCAGGTCCTGTTGTGGTACTAGGTAGCTTAGGAGCAGTGACAGCTCATGGAGCTCAAACAAGACCTTTGCAAGACTGCAGCCCCCACCTTGTCCTTATGCCTACTGTAAGGGCAACCTCCAGAGGTTGCAGCTAAGTCACACAACTGGCAGAGGGAAATCCGAAGTTTATTAGAAATGGTATAGTATGACAGAAAACACAACTAATCACATGGCAGAGGGAAATTAAAAGAGAACAAGTCTAAGAATTCCTCTGCCATGGCATGGCAAATCAGTGTGGGTGGTGAAAGTGTAGAAACAACTGTGCAGTACTTCCCAAAAGACATGGGAGCATTTTGGAGATCTCTGAAAATTCCCAGAGAACTCTGGGGTTCCAAAAAAGGAAGTTCTGAAAGTGGAAGTCCCCTGACACCTACCCATCATGCTCCCCTGCCAACCAACCACTCTTACCCCAACAATGCTGTTAGCGGCACCTCTGGCACTCCCAGTACTACTCCTGGGCACCCCAATGGATGTGGACACCTTTTGGCAATGCATGCCCCTCCCATTCTTGTGCTGACGCTGTGGTGTGCAGGGCCACTTTGCTTGTCATTGCCTCCAGAGCCTTGAGGTCTGGTACTTATTCCTAGAGGAGCAGAAAAAGCTCCTCCTGCAACTCCTGGTGGCCTGCGACGCAGCCAGAATCCCTTCACTGGATACACCTGCTTTGGAGGATGCAGGTGAGATGCTTCTTGTTGCTGGAGGGCCAGAGGAGCCAAAGAAGGGTTTTTAGAGGTGCAATGGGTGAAAAGTATACCCTCGTCACCTAGTGCTAACTGGTTTGCATGTCTGTTGGTAGAAGAGATCAATACAACTTCTGTCAATAACTTGGTACCCCTAACCATAAGCACCACTCCTGACATACCTAACAACCCTCCTGAGCCCTCCCCAGCTCCTCTGCAGATATGCATTTCTGCTTGAGAGTGCTGACTCCTCTGCTGTTATGTTATCACCTCCACTCCATCATCCAACTTGCTCTAGATGAACATGGAAATCAAAACCACTGATACACAGCAGAGCTAGAGCATGGTTGCCCTCCTGGACTCCAGAGCAATGAGACTTTTTGTGAATGCCAGTTACATAGAACAGCACCAGCTCACTACTTGGCCCCTCCTGTCCCTCATCCTGGTGTACAACGTCGATAGCACTCATAATGAGGCAGGATCCATCAAGTCCATGATGGACCTTGTCTTGCATTACAAGTTCCATGCAAAGCACACTACCGTTGCAGTCACAAGCATTGATAAGCAGGAGATGATCCTGGAGTTCCCCTGGCTCCAGGAGCACAACTTAGAGATTGACTGGGCCTCTAAAGAAATAGTATGAGTTGGTGCCCCTAACATTGCACCACTTGTGTGGACAAAGTAAAGAAAGAGTGGTGCACTGCAATGTGGAAACATGCAGCTATTTGGGATATCTTCTGTTTGCTAATCTTGACCTGCTAGACTCTTCACCTCTGGTGTTTCCTCATAGAGAGGCCCTCTATGAGGACAACAGACACAGCAGAGAAGTTCCTAGTGCACAAGGCCCCTCTCGTTGCTGGAGAGTTGGAGGAGTTGCAGAAGGGTTTTTAGAGACACAATGGGTGAAAAGTATGCTCCCGTTGCCTAGTGCTAACTGGTTTGCATGTCTGTTAGTAGAAGAGATCAATACAACTTCTGTCAACAACTCAGTACCCCCAACCATAAGCACTACTCCTGACATACCCAATGGCTCTCCTAGGTCCTCCTCAACTCAACCCCAGGCGTGCACTCCTGCCTGGAAGTGCCCTCTCCCCTACTGCTATGTCATAGCATCCACCCCATCACCAAACTTGCTCTGGATGAACGTGTAGATCAAAACCACCAACACACAGCAATGTGGATGCCAGCTACGTGGAGCAGCACCAGCTCACAACTCGGCCCCTCTCATCTCCCATTCTGGTGTACAACATTGACGGCACTCATAACAAAGTGGGATTCATCAAGTCTGTGGTGGACCTTGTCCTGCACCACAAATTCCATGCAGAGTGCACTACCTTTGTAGTTACGAGCATTAGCAAACAGGGGATGATGGGATTTCTTTGACTCTGGAAGCACAATCCAGAGATTGATTGGGCCTCAGAAGAAATTAGCATGAGCTGGTGCCTCCAATGTTGCACCACCTGCGTGTACAAAGTGAAGAAGGAGCAGCATGCCACAATGCAGGAATGCACAGCTATTTGGGCATGTTGGGTAGGGTACCTCTCATTTGCAGATTTTGACCTGCTGGACCCTTCATCTCTGGCATTCCCTCATAAAAAGGCTGTCAGGGAACCAGTCTCCAGACTGTGTCCAACCCTATTCTGAGCTTAGTCCAATGATATGCCTATTCTTAGCAGATCTGACCGGCCGCTTGGCCCATCCTTTCTTCTTCCGTCTTGTAGTAGTCAGCCTTGATGAGTCATATGCCTGGACCTTACTCAGCATTGATTATTGTTAGTCATACTCCTTTACATACCGGGGCCTGATTAGTAAACAGTATTAGTAATAGCACAGCCACTAATGTAGTATATATAGGCAGCCTGTGGGATAGAATATTCCCAGGCTGAACAATAGCAGTGTTCTTCTGGCTTATCCACTGAACTGACCGTAAGCTTATTTAGTGCCATCCAACCCTCTGTTAGCCTTGCTTGCCTCTTGCCCGACTCCTGCTTGCCTTTGTGCTTGCTCAACTCTTGCTTGCCCCTTGCATCACCGACTCTGTGGAAGGAGTTCTGCAGACATCAAGCATTCCCCTTACAGAGGCCCTTTACAAGGACAACAGACATAGTGGAGGGGCCCCAGCCAGGAAGAAGGATGCAAGGGGGAGTTCCTACTTGCACTGGACCCAGAGCTTCCAGACAAAGCCATTGAGGTAGGAGACCGCATCTACGCTACTATGCTATGACCCCTGCCAGTTACAGAGGAGATCTGAGCCAGCCAGACCACCTTCCAGTGGCTGGCCCAAGCTTTCATGGCAAATGCCCCTCCAAGGGCCTTCCAGGATGTGGTTCCTGACCACCTGCATGACTTTGAGGACGTCTTCTCCAAGGCCTTGTTTGACTCACTCCTGGAACGCAAGCAGTGGGACCATGCTATCAAAATTCTGCTGGATTCAAAGCCTGCCAACTGCAAGGCTTACCCACTTGTGCCCAAGGAGCAGGATGAACTCAATGTGTTCCTCTGGGAGAATCTGGAGTCTAGACAAATCTGCCCCTCAAAGTCCCTGATGGCCTCTCCAGTGTTTTTCATCAAGAAGAAGGATGGTCCAGGACTATTGCGTGCTCAATGCAATGACTGTCAAGAACCGCTACTCACTTCCCTTCAACTTGGAACTGATCAACAACCTCCAGGGTGAGCGTTACTTCACTAAGTTGAATGTCTGCTGGGGCTACAACAACGTGCGCATCTAGGAGGGAGATGAGTGTGTTCCGGACCAACCATGGGCTGTTTGAACCCCTGATGATGTTTTTCAGACTCACTAACAGCCCTGCCACCTTCCAGACCATGATGAACAACATATTTTGGGACCTCATAGCCAATGCCATGGTATGCGTGTACCTCAACAACATTCTCATCTACATCAAGACATTAGATGAACATTGCCAGATCATGCAAGTTGTCCTGAACCATCTCTGTCAACACTAGCTCTACCTCAAGCCAGAGAAGTGTGAGTTTGAGCAGACCTGCATCAAGTACCTTGGACTCATCATTTCTCATGGCACGGCAAAGATGGACATGGTGAAGGTGGCTGGTGTAACACAGTGGCCAGAACCCCAGAGCAAGAAAGAAGTACAGGCCTTCTTGGGGTTCACCAACTTCTGCCGATGGTTCATCCAAGACTTCTCCCACCACGCTCACCCCCTCTTTGACCTCACTGGGGAGGACATTGCATGGGCTTGGAAAGACGCAGAACAGCGGGCCTTCAAACCCTTGAAGTCTGCCATCACCTCCCAGCCCATCTGCTCTTCCTCTATGATGACTGGCTCTTCCAAGTCAAGGTGGACAGCTTCAACTTTGCCACCAGCGTAGTCCTCTCCCAGGAATCCTCAAAGGATGGTAAGTGGCACCCCGTTGCCTTCTACTCCAAGAGCCTCAATGCCATGGAACAGAACTACAAGATCCACAACAAGGAGATGCTCATGATCATCTGGTTGCTGGAGGAGTGGCACCACTTTTTAGAGGGGGCCCAGCACAAATTTGAAGTCTAGACGGACCACAAGAACCTGGAGTACTTCCAGACGGCCAAAAGGCTCAACCGTTGACAGGCTCGGTGGTCCTTGTACTTCAACAACTTTGATTTTATGCTGCTGTCAGGAGACAGGACCAGCCCTATCCTGCTCCATCCCTGTCTTGGCATCGACACCTGGCAGGTCAGCTGGTCTTTGGACCTACTCTACTTGCCAACAGGCCTTTATGCCATTGGCTGGCTTACTCATGCTGACTGTTGCTTACTCATTAGTGCTTAGTACATACCAGCCCTATTAGTCAATACACCGTAGTCATAGCGTATCCAATGTAGTATATAAATAGGACTGGTGGATGGAACATCCCCAGTCCTAGCAATAGCATTGCTTCTGGGTCTACACATTAGCATTACTGTGAGCTCCTCAGTGACAACCTTGCCTTCTGCTCTTGCTCTCCTGCTCCACTCCTTGTTGGTGGCCTGCCTTCTTGCCTGCCAGTTGCTTGTCACTGTGCTCGCTCAACACTTGCCCTACTTGGTAGTTGGCTTGAGTGGTTGATGCATCTGCCTGGCTTTCCACGATAAAGCATCCCTTTACAGCTGCACCACAAGCCCGGTTGAAGCATGGGGAAGTGTCAGGGGACTCCTCATTTCTCCCTTTTTTCACTCCTTATTCCTTCATTCTTCCTCTATTTATTTCCTTATTTCTGCTGTCACTCTTTTACTTTACTGCTTCTATTCTTTCAACACTATCTATTAGTACTATTCTCAGCCCTTGAGATGCTCTGGTTCTTTAGTTATCATTCAAACAAGTATAGCCAATGCTTCCAGAGGCTTAGTCATCTTGAGGCTAGCCTCCAAATTACTAAGCAAGTCACATGAGACATGTGCATGACCTCTGGCAATGGCAATTTCCGAGTTTTTGATTATTTTTGAAGATTTTCCTTTTTCAGATTATAAATTTTATTGTGGCTTTTGTCATGCTATACAGTTACTTCCCACGCTTCTGGAGCCTTGGAAGCGTCACTCCTGGCATAGGGAATCCCTAGACTTGTTCTCTTTGGATTTCCCTCTGCCAGCTGTGTGACTGAGCCATAGCCTCCAGAGGTCGCCCTTACATCATTGGTGAAGAAGGGGGATACTCCGGTGGTGGAGTGGGGGGTGTTGTTGTATGTGAACTCTACAACGAGGAGCTTGGCATGCCAGTTGTTCTGGAGGTAGTTTACATAGATGTGGAGGTACTGCTTCAGAGTCTGGTTGATGCGCTTAGTCTGTCTGTTGGTCTCCAGATGGTAGGCTGTGGACAGGTTTGTCCGTATATCAAGAGCTTGGCAGAGGGATTGCCAGAACTTGGACACAAACAAGGACCCCTGGTCAGACACAAGATTGTTTGGGAGCCCATGCTTGGAGAAGACATGCTCAACAAACAGCTTGGCAAAGTCTGGCGCCTTGTCAGTGGTGCGGCAGAGGATGAAGATGGCTTGCTTGGTGAGTCTGCATACCATGATGAGGATGGTGTTGTACCCATCAGACTCTGGCAGTTCAATGATATGGTCCATGGAGATGGAAGACCACAGTTGCCAATCTACTAGGAGTGGCTTGAGGAGTCCGAATGGGCAATGGCATGGAACTTTGGCTCAGAGGCAGGGTTTGCATGATTGGACATAGTGAGTAATGTCCTTCTTGAGGCCTGGCCAGAAGTATGATGAGTTGCATAGTCTTCTAAATCCCTGGATGTTTCCTTAGTTTGTGGTCATGATGTTGGCCGAGGACATCCAGGCATAGGTTCTGGTGGTTGAGGATGTATACCAGGCCATGGCAAAGAAGGAGCTTACCATCCGGGGAGAGAGAGAAGGGCGGGGGACCCGGGGACGCTTCTGTGGGAATAGAGGTGAGGTCAATGGAATGTGATGGGGGATTAGATGTTTGTGACAGGATGTCTGTAGCGTCCCAGGGTCCGTGAGCCTTGAAGTACTTGTTGGGGGGCAATTTCTGGATCCGGTCAAGAAGGCCTTGTCATCCAGGAGCAGAGCAGACTGTAGGTGCTCTGGCAGAATGATGACTTGCTTATTGAAGGCATTCCACTTGACGTCAAAAGACTTCTTTGGGTATACATCCAACCTCCATGTCAGCATGTCAGGCTTTGCTCCAAGTAGACCGGGGTAGTAATGGATGATGAAGTCGTACTCCAATAGGAGTTCCAACCACCCAGCTTGCCGACAGTTGAGATCTTTGGTGGTAGTGAAGTACTGGAGGTTATTATGGTCAAAGTATACCATATCTAGTGTCTTGTGCTCTTGAGGTATGCATGCCACTGTTTGAACGCTTTGACAATGGCAAGGAGTTCTTTGTTGTAGATGTTGTGGTTCAGCTCTGCGGCTATTATAGAATGAGCATAGAAAGCCATGGGCTAAAGCTCTCTGCCATCAGGGTCCTGCTGTAATAGGATCCCCATGATAGCATAGTCAGAGGCATTGCACTTGAGGATTACCAGGAGAGAAGGGTCGTAATGGTGCAAGATAGGAGCAGATGTGAACACCTTCTTTAGGAGTTTGAAGACATCCTGGCATCCGGAGTCCCAGTTCCAAGGAGCATCCTTCCTGGTTAGGTGAGTCAGGTGTTTGGTAATGCCTGAGTAGTTGTCGATGAACCGCTGGTAGAAGTTTGCAAAACCCAGGAAGGCCTGGAGCTCCTTAAGGTTCTGGGGGCAAGGCCAATTGAGAATGGCCTTGACCTTGGTCAGATCCATGCGGACACTCTCCAGAGACACGATGACGCCTAGGCACTTGACTTTGTTGGTATGGAAGAAGCACTTCTCTGGTTTTGCGTGGAGGTTATGCTTCTGGAGACGTTCTAGGACCCGTTGATGACGCCCAAAAGTTGCTAAGCACTGTCCTGGTAGATGGTAAACTTAGTGCCTCATGAATGAGTAGCGTCGGGCAGTTGCTAGTGTTGAGAGAGTTCCGGGCAGAGTCCCAGAAGCCTAGTCTTTTTAGTGGGATTTGAACTTAGAGAAATTAACTGGTTGCTTAGCAATCTAAGCCAAAAGCCTGCAAGGCGCTAGGGTGCTAGAAGTTGGTAAGGATTCTAGCGACATAAATGTTGGTGACGATGTGCCCGTATGGTACCATGAACTGTGGGGTGTATGATTTGATGCTGGCTAAGACAAAATATGTACAGTATTTATAGGCGCTAAGTCGTGGTAATTAAACTAAAAGTCACTAATTAATCAATCAAGAAGAATAATGACAAGTACAATGGAATGTGAAAGTTGCTAAGCGACGGCGTCTGTCAAGTCGGAAAATGTTAACTCAATATCTTAGCAGTGAAAGAGGCCAAATGCATGGGGACTGTTGCTAAGGCCTGAAACCATCAAGGGGGCCTGTCTTGTGTAAGTTGCTAGGTGCCGGATAAGCTATAAGCATTGTTAATATCTGAAACCATCAAGGGGCCTGTCGCTAAGCATTGCTAAAGTGATCTGACGTCAGATCTTTGAGAAGCACTGGGTTTTGATAAGCGTCGCTAAAGGCCCTGGCGTTGGTTATCACTGATTGGAGACCTGAAAGGGGGCCGGGCTGAAGTCAGGTGAGTGGCAGGTGATTGCCAAGTCAGGTGGTTGCTAAAGTCCCATGGTCGCCAAGCCTTGTGATTGCCATGTGACCAGTAAATTGTCATCTGACTGCCAAGTCAGGTGGTCACTAAGTCCCGTGATCCTGTGCATTGTGTCCTGTAGCCTGAGTTCAATCCCTGCTAGCTGCAAAATATAAGTTGCTAAAAATAGCGCTGGTGCGCTGAGCTCAGCAAGAGGCTTATCACCGTTGTATGTGCCCATGGTGTTCCTCAATAGAGTCAGAGTAGATCAGGATATTGTCTAGGTACACTATCACAAACACATTGCTTATATCGTGGAAGATGTCGTTCATGAAGTATTGGAAAGTAGCGGGGGCGTTGGTTATTCCAAAGGGCATAACTAGATATTTGAAAAGCCCATAGCATGTGTGGAATGCCGTCTTCCATTTGTGTCGTGGAGCGATACAGATGTTGTTGTATCCTCCTAAGATCAATCTTTGTATAGACCTTTGCACTTTTGAGGCAGTCGACTAAATCTCTGATGAGTGGGATAGAGTACCGGTTCTTTTTTGTGATTCAGTTGAGTCCCTGGTAGTCGATGCAAAGCCTCAAAGAGCTGTCCTTCTTTTTGACAAATAGAACAGGCTCTGGCAGAGGAGGTAGAAGATCTAATGAAGCCCTTCCCAAGCATGTTGTTGATGTGCTTCTTCAACGTGCGCAGTTCCACCTCTGACATGTTATAGATTTTCTCAAACGGCGGCAACATGCTGCCATCCAGGTCAATCTGGTGGTCATAGGAGCAGTGGGGGGGTAGCTCCTAGGCGCTAGTTTCAGAGAACACGTTGGCAAATTTGTAGTACTTGGAGGGAACAACTTCTTGAGGGATCTGATCTTCCAATTTCTTCTCTGGAATAGGTATGTAGGCTTGGAAGTGCTCTTCAGGGAGGGATAAAGTGATGTGGAGTTGATAGGCTTGTACTCCTCTCTGAATAATCCAAGCAAACAGGGCAGCTCCAATGATCCTCATTTCCAGAGGCCCTTTGGTGGGGGTTGACAAGGGGGCCTCTGAGAACAGAGGTGGGGGTGATGAGGACCACGATCGGTGCTTTTTCTTGTACTTATTTTGGGGAATGTTAGGGGGAAAGGAAGATGAGAGAGGGGGGTTTTTGAGGCAATTGTCAGGGTTAACATTGGAAGGGGAGAACGTGTCGTCATTGGGGGTTTTGAGGGCAGTCATGGGTTCACAGCGGTTGGAGCAAGTGTTGGGAATAACTTTGGAAGGGAGAAGGGTGAGGTCAATCTTGAGGTTGCATCGATCGGGGTGATTATCAGATTTAGCTTTGGAAAGGGGAAGGGGGAAATTGGTCTTGAGGGTCTTGAGGTCTAGAGAGGTCTCAAGTTGATTGTTGCTACTCTCCCCTTTAGAGTCTCCTTCAGGTTCATCTTCAATGGAGGGGTTATGTCGGGACCTAAGGGAGATGCTTGCTGCTTCTGGGTTAGTGTCCCAGAGCCATGAGAGCCCCAAGATTATAGAGGTGGTTTGGTGTAGTTGTGTGACTAAGAGGTCCACGGGAAACAAAAGATTGTTTGTAAGTGTGATGGCATTGACATGGTGATGGGTGATAGGTCTCAAGGAGGTGGGTTGCCCGTCAAAGAGTTGGAGGTTGATCAGAGTGTCCAGTGGTTCCTCCAGGAGCCCCAACTCTGCACTAACAAACGTTCCGGTTGCTCCACTGTCTATCAAGGCAGGGTAGGTTCACATCAACAATGAAGGACTTTGCAGAGTTGGAATGGAGTCTCTCGGTGAAGACCACGGGGGACCAAGGAGAGGAAAGTGAATAGAAATGGTGAGAGAGAGGGGCCTGAGGCTTGCATTTCAATTGAGGCTCATAGACAGGGAGCGCCAGTCAATTTTTGAGTTGGTAGCACAGAGCCATGGGAGTCCAAGGACAAGTGGTGCCGATTGGTGAAGTTTTGTGATGAGCATCCTGATCTCCTGTGTTATGCCGTCCTCAAAGGTGAGGAGCACAAACAAGTAGTAGGTCATGCTTCCAGCAGAAGAGGTTTCCCCATTGAAGAGACAGAGACTGATTGGAGTGGGGAGGCGGATGAGAGGGAGTGAGGCTTGGTAAGCCCAGGATTTATTAATGAAATTGTCAGTAGCACCACTGTCAACAAGTGTTGAAATCAGGGGAGATGAGGCAGAAGGGGAGAAGATGGTGTGGAGGAGGAAGGATTGGGAGGAGCGGGAAGTTAAGGCAGCAGTATAGGTGTTCAGAGCGGGGGGCCAATGCACAAAGTTGTATAACCAGGGCCGAGAAGACGTCAATGTTGATTCCATGGCTTAGTGCGTCTTCCAGGTCTGCTAAGTTGCAGTCTTGTTTTCCGCATACTGGAATTTGTACTTGTTGCCATCAATGATTCAGATGGCACAACTGAGGACACTGCACTTGGGGCACTTCTAAACAAAGTGTCTAAGCTTTCTGCAGAGCAAGCAGAGCCCTTTGCTCCTCCTAAACTCCTTTGTTTCCTCGGGCATGGCAATCCAAGGGCAACCTGTGTTGTGAGACTGATTGGCGTTGAGGTATTTCTTGCTGTCCAAGTTGTCCATCGGATTGTTGCTTGGTTCGGCATCAGCAGTCAGGAGTTTCTTGGCCTGTTCCTCCAGCTTCACAGCCTGCAGGTGGGCAGTCAGGCGGGTCACAGGGCAAGAGTTGTGGTCCTCCAGGTTAGCTCCCGCAGCTAGGAGGGCACTATCCTGGTGGCCAAGGAGCTTTCTGGTGGGGGTGTGAAGGAACAAGAGTTGGGACTACTTGAAGCCTCCCAATATGGCTGACACTTCTCCAGGGCAGCGAGCATTTGACAGAATAGCCTGGTCTTTCCAATGACGTTGATTAATCTGAGTGATAAGAGTTTTGAGGCCTTTGTAGGTGGGCTGCTTTGGTGCAATGCAGAGGATGCTATAGATGCGTTCCAGCAAGGCACTGTGGAGTTAAAACCAAAGAGCGCTGTAATTCCAGCCTGTTTTGTAGGCCTCTTTCTCAAATTAAACAATGAAGGCAGTTAATTGTTCATTGGGTGACATTTTTAAGATTACTAGGTTTTTTTCAGCTTTGGCAACAGTGTCGTATACACTGAACTTTTCCAAGAACTCCTGTACAAATGCTCGCCAGTTGGAGAATAGGGAGTGGCAGGGATTGTAGCAGAAGACAGCGGTGTAATGGTCAAGGGCAATGCCTTGTAAGTACAAAGAGGCAAATGCCACTTGGGCCCAATCGCTGGCATATGTGTATGCTTTGCCTTGGAAGGTGTTGAGGCACTGCACAAGAAAAGTATGCCACTTCTGAGGGTTACAACCGCTAAACATCTCTGGCTTTTGGATATTCAGCTATCCTTCCAAAGTGAGGGCATTGTGCACCTGAGCATCCTGATTGTTATCATTCTGCACGGGGCCACTGGTATTGTAGTAGTAGTAGTAGTAGTGATTATCGGGGATGCCCTGTGGCAGGAATGCACTAATTGCTGGTCCCTTGCCTGGTGAGCCTCCTTGAAAATCTTCAGGAGGTCCTTTACCTGTGGGAGGAGGTCTTGGCATCCAAGCAGAGGGGTGGAGGACCAGGGAGGGGGCTGAGGTCCTCCGCCTAGCAGGGCTCCTCCTGGACTAAAAGGGGGGTCTGGAGGTCCAGGGGGGTGGGGCGGGCCATCAGGCGGTCTGCTAAGGAGTTCTTGTCTATGTTCTAGTCCTCTGGATAGAAAGTTGGCAGGAGAGGGATAAGGAGATGAAGAGGCTGGAAGAAAAAAGGCTGGGGGATATGAGGGTGAGAGAACTGAGGAAGATTGGGAGAGGGGAGCTGTGGAGCATGAGGTGGAGGAGGGAGCAGGAGGGGAGGGGGGCCCAGAAGAGGGAGTTGCCTGTTAGTAAGGAAACGCAGAAGGCCCAGCAGGAGGGGCAATTTTTGTCTTAGTCAAGGTGTAGGGGGGGTTTGCACTCAAACGTGAGGCGTCTCATTTTCAATGGGGGTTGGTTTCCAGAGGAGACAGTCTAGGGACTAGTGTTGGCGTCCTAGGAGTCAGCATAGCAGAGTATATCAGTGGAGCCTGCTCTGTTGTTGTTCCCCCAGGGTTCCTAGGCCGCTCTTACCGAGGTGGTAAGGCCCATCGACTGTCTCCAGGTCCAGAAAGCACTGGTACTGAGCACCGAGTTGGCCTAGGGCCGCACTAAGAGGCCTATCATGCGAGCAGTAGATTGTTTGAAGGGTCCTTCTTCAGAATTGAGGTCGCGGAGCAGGGCAGAAGCGGTGTCAAGATTTTGGTGGTGTTGCTGCTTTGCCCCTGGAGGAGGGTCTCCGCTCTGAGGGGCTTCTGTGGCCAGGGAGGTGCGTTGGACATGGAACGAGTACACTGCATCTCTGGAGTCTTCAAATCTTCCTAGCAAGGCAAATACATGGATCTTTTTGACAAGTAAGGCTAGCTCCTCTTGCAAAGCAGGGTCATCATGCAATCGATTGCGTTCCTGTGCTAGTAGGGTCCCCTAGGCATAATGCCCTTGGAGTTCCAACAGCCAGTCTGTGCAATTTTCCGTGTTACCCCTTGCTTCTGGTAGCCCAAAGTCCCTGAATAGGGTTTAAGTCCTTTGAATGAGTTCCACACCTGAGATGCGGAACAACCTCAGGACCTTCTCATTGTCATAGCAATGGCTCTCTGGCCCCTCTCCAGGCGCGTTGCCTTGCCTAAGAGGAGAGGAGGAAGTTGGTACAACTGGAGCCGCAACTTCTCCTCACCAGAGAGGGTGAAGGTGTGCAGAGGCACATGGAAGATAGTTGTAAGGGGATGCTCTATTGTAGAAAGCCAGGCAGACGCATTGACCATTCAAGCCTACCGCCAAGTAGAGCAAGTGTCAAGCAAGCACAGTGACAAGCAACTGGCAAGCAAGAATGCAGGCCACCAACAAGGGGTAGAGCAGGAGGGAGAGAGCAGAAGACAAGGTTGTCACTGAGGAGCTTACAGTAATGCTAATGTGTAGACCCAGAAGCAATGCTATTGCTAGGACTGGGAATGTTCCATCCACCAGTCCTACTTATATACTACATTGGATATACTATGACTACGGTGTATTGACTAATAGGGCCAGTATATACTAAGCACTAATGAGTAAGCAACAGTCAGCATGAGTAAGCCAGCCAATGGCATAAAGGCCTGCTGGCAAGTAGAGTGGGTCCAAAGACCAGCTGACCTGCCAGGTGTCAATGCCAAGACAGGGATGGAGCAGGATAGAGCTGGAGCAGTCTGGATAGTGGCTAGATGTGGGTGCCAACGTCAACACAGACTAAGCAAAGCTAGGGTGAATGGTCCAAAGACCTATTCCCTAACAGTAGTTAACTTCTGGGGCATACCCCGTGCCAACCTCCACCACAAATGAACCTGCACTTGCAGGAACCAGGGGGTTTTAGTGTGCTTGTAGAGTGCCTAGGTGTTCTCCAAAGTAGGGCCGCAAATTGGGATCCATTGCATGGTAAGGGGTCTGGGCATGCCAATCCAGAGTCAGACCCTGGCTAACCAAGAGCTTGAACTGGTATCCATGGTTGTCTGCCTGCCAATACCAATTTGCATATGGCACCGGAGCAGGGTAGTACTGTTGGGGGTGTGGAAGAGCAGTGGAAAAAGTGTTAAGAGGGTAGTACACAACTAGGAGTGCCCATAAGCGTCAACAGGATAGGTTGCAGAAGGTATATAATTTTGGGTGTAGGTTGCCATTCAAGCTTTTGATGAGTGAGGGAAGTCTTAGTATTATATCAGGGACCGCTGACCTGGAGGCTTGCTATAGAGCAATGAACCCACTGGTTGGAGGGGCTCAAAGGGCAATAGGGGCTTCAGAAGGCTTTAGGAAAGTAGTCCAAAGTACTTTGACGTAGTCTGATTGTGGTTGTAGCTCAACTGAAGTGGCAATAGAGGTCAAGCACGAGCAAGAGGGGTTGGAACTTAGGATTGGACAAGCAATAAAGAGGAGAATGAGTTTATTAAGAGAGGAAAGACAGAGAGTAGGAAATATAGGTAATACCAAGACTAAGGACTGACTATGGGGCCAAAGCCTTATATACTCAGGGAAGGCCAGGAGCATGCAGAGATAGGCTGCAGGATTGGCAGAGTAGCCATTTTAGTGGGGGCGCATAAGGAAACAGGAGCTGAAAGAAAGTGGCCAGATGGGGAAGGAAGGTCGGAAGATGATGCACCACTGATGTATGATGCGTCGGCAGGGAGGCATGCACACGTAGGAAAAGGGGGTCAGATCGGGGTCAGGGCCCATCCTGGATGTGGGCAGAGAACAGGGGGTGAAAAAGAAGTGATTGAGTCATGACAGTTATCAACAGGAGCTGTATTGATTTTTTCTATCAACAGACATGCAAACTGGTTAGCACTAAGCAATTGGGGTGTACTTTTCACCCAGCCCTTCAGCAATGAGAGGTATCTTGCATGCTTCCTTTGGGGCAGGTGCATCTGAAAAAGGAATTCCAACCACATCATGGGCTGTTAAGAGTTGCAGGAGTAGCTCCTCCTGCTCCTCCAAGAATAGGTATTGTACCTCTAGGCCCTAAGAGCAATGGCGGACAAAGTGGCTCTGCACACTGCAGCAACAGCATGAGAAGGAGAGGAGTGCATGCTGCTAAGAGGTGTCCATGTCCATTGAAGCGCCCAGGAGTAGTACTAGAGGTGCTGTTGATGGCTTTGTTGGGGCAAAGATGGACAGTCAGCAAGGGAGCATGATGGGTAGGCACAAGAACAACATGGGGATTGTGGCCTTGCATAGGTCTTGCTTGAGTTTCATGAGCTACCATTGCTCCTAAGCTACTCAGTACCACAATAGGACCTGGTTGTCCACCAGACGTCCTTTCATAAGATTGTCAATGCACTTTAGGATTGGATAGAGCTCTTTCTGGAAGGTGAGACAGAGCTGCAGGCCATCAGAGTACTTGGCCTGCTCTATTAGTGTGTGGAACAAGTCAATGTACTTATCCAGGGATCACTTCTCCTGGCCATACTAGTCCTTATCTTACAGGACCAGTGCAGTGGTCTTGGCGGGGTTCTAGGAAAGAACTTGTCCCAAAACTCCTGTTTGAACTTGGCCTAGTCTGCAAAGCTTCCAATGCCACTGGAGCATTGGAAAACCCTCATTGCATAAGTGGCTGCCCGTTTTGACTGTAAGGGCAACCTCTAGAGGTTGCGGCTAAGTCACACAACTGAAAGAGGAAAATCCAAAGTTTATTAGAACAGTATAGTATGACAGGAAATATGACTAATCACCTGGCAGAGGGAAATCCAAAGAGAACAAGTCCAAGAATTCTTCTGCCACAGCACGGCACATTAGCGTGGGTGGTGGAGGCATGGAAACAACTGTGCAATACTTCTCAGAAGGCATGGGAGCATCTCAGAGAACTCCGGGGTTCTGAAAAAGGAAGTTCCAAAAATAGAAGTCCCCTGACACAGACTTTATGTAGGACAGGACCCACACAATCTTCAACTTGTCAGAGACAAAATTGTTGCTGCAGAATTGGATATAAGTGATGCAGGATTGCAGGAAACATTCTCTTGACACATGGTCACCATTGTACATATTGGAGATTGCTAGGTGTAGGATGTTAGAGCGCTCCTATGCTGGAAGAGGAGACCATCCAGTGCAAGGGCATTGTGCTGGCAGTGTAGACAGCAAGGCATTTGAGGAGCATGCAGAGAGAGTCAGAGATGGTTTCAGTGATTTAGCAGAGGTGGGTGAGTTTGGTAATGTGTCGAGTGAGGGAGGCTTGAGTGAGTTGCACCTGCGTTTCTAGATGGAGAAAGCAGGTCCAGGTTTTCTTGCCAGAGGCCATGGTGTCTGAAAGAGCTTCCGAGGCAGCCAACTGAGACATAGAGAGTGTCAATGCTTAAGCCTAGTGGAAAAGTGACAAATAAGAGCTGGATAGAGTTTGGCAGCTATAGAGGGCTTCCAGACCAGGGTTAGGAGACTTGTTCTACTGTAAAGGCAACTTCCAGAGGTTGTGGCTAGGTCACACAACTGGCAGAAGGAAATCTGAAGTTTATTAGAAGCAGTATGATACAACAGAAAAATAACCAATCACTTGGCAGAGGAAAATCTGAAGAAAACAAGTTTAAGAATCTCTCTGCTGTAGCATGGTGCATTAGTGTGGAGGCAGAGGCATGAGAACAACTATACAGTATCTTCTGGAAGACACAGGAGCATCCCAGAGATCTCAGGAGATTGCCAGAGAACTTCTTTGGCACATGTGCAATACTGTTGAGGGCAGCGGCTCATACTCACTTTACTCTTGGCCCAGTCAATCTCAGAATTGTAGTCATGCAGCCAGGAGAATCCAAGTATCATGTCCTGCTTTCTTAGGCTGGTGACTGCAAAGACAGCATGCTCAGAATGAGTCTGGTAGCAAAGGACTAAATCCACCACTGAGCAGATAGATCCAGCTTCATTGAGTGTACCATCAATGTTATAGACTTGAATAGGGTGAGAGAGAGACCAAGTAGTGAGTTGATGTTGTTCCACATAGTTGGTATCAAAAAAGAGTCCAGTAGCACCACTGTCCATGAGAGCTATGACACTCCAAGTCTACTGAGTGTCAGTTGTCTCAATCTCCACATTTAGGCACAGAGAGTTAGGAGAGAGAGTAGAAACAACAACATAGCAACAAGGGAGGTGTTGTTTCCAAGCTGGGACACATGAGTGTCAGACAAATGGAGGAGAAGAGGAGGTCTCAGCTAAGGCTTTGACCGAGGGGGTATTTTGTACATTGGAGGAGGTGCTTACAGTTTCAGCCAGAGAATCATTGATAGGGAGCAATATATTGAAAGATTCTACTGGTAGACATGGAAAATAAATAGCACCAAGCAGCAGAAGCATACAATTCATCTGCTGCTCTACTGAAAGCCCTCCTCTGCAGAGCCTAAGGACTCATCCAAAGGTTCCATTACAGCCTTTACAGAGCCCACAGACTTATCCAAAGATTCTGTTTCAATCTGTATATCTAGGGAAGGGTTTCTCTGGGCATCTTGAGCAGTCAGGAGCTGAAGAAAGAGCTCTTCTTGCTCTAAGGCTGAGAGGTAGTACATCTCCAATCCCTGAGAGCAGTATCGAGCAAAGTGACCAGGCTTTCCACAGTGATGACAAAGGAGAAGGAGAGACAACCGTTGGCAGGAGGCATCAACTTCCATGGGAACTCTCAGAGAAAGAGGATGCATGGAGGGAATGGGAGCTGGAGCTGGAGGCAGTGAATGCGTGATGGAAAGAGGATGAGTAAACTGAGGCACTGGAGGAGACCCACAACAAAGCTCACGCTATAACTCCATAAGCTACCACTGGTCACGTGCTACCTGATACCAGGACTCAATATGTGCATCATCTGGTTGTCCTTCAGCCATGCTGTCAATCTGATCCATGAGAGAGGGAAAGAGGCCATCTTGGAAAGTGAGACAGAGCTGAAGACCATTCAGATAGCAGGCCTGTTTAGCAAGAGCTTGGAAAGAGTCAATGTACTCATCTAAGGTTACTATGCCCTCTGCTATTGATGCAAAATGTAGGGTTTGTTGAACTAATCAGAGGGACTCTAATCAGTGTAGACAACTAAACTTTACTTTCGCGAGTTTTGTGGGGCTATGACACAGAAACTAACACTTGTAATGAAGTTGTAATGGTAGTTTTATTCTATAGTTATAATGAACTGAAGCAGTTCACAATATAAATGGTCTCTGAAATAACAAAGTTCAAGCTTTGATTTGAGCAAATTTAATTCACACAAATGTAGGCAATAAGCTTTATTAAAGCTGGTCTGAAGTACTTTACTGATTAGCCTAAGTAGTCCACTCCCTGGGGACCCTGAGCTGCACAGGTATTTCCTTAGCTTGGTCCCCCTTTTCTTTGTCCTATTTATACCCCTTTCTCTGTGCACAGACCACGCATGATTGGCGTGTCCACAGACCTCCTATTGGTCTGGGTGCTGGTTAAGATTGAGCCGGTCAGGGGTCAATTCAATAAAATTTACTGAATTGAAAGTTTTTGCTTTGGCAGCCAGTTTCAGGCTGTTTCCGGCCTCCGGTTCCCATGTTTCCACCATCCAGGACCTGCTAAGGGTCCTTCCATTGTATTTGCGCAGTTCTGGGGAGTCCAGAGGTACCCAGGAGGGAGGGATAGCACTATAATTGAGTGCTGTAGAGCTCCAGAAAGAAAAGTCACAAATTTGATGGTTCTGATGCGCTGATTGCAGATTGTGATCCAGGATCTTTGATTGATTCCATCAATCCTTAATTTAGACTGATTTCAGTATTTGGATCTTGATCTGGGATTAGATAGTATTAGTCTAATCTATTTTGATGGCTGCTGAGTGCCGTGCTATTTTCAGCCTAATCTTTGATTGCAGATCTCTCCATGATTAAATCAGCTTCTTTTGACACAGCCACATCTTGCTTATCATTCCCATCAAGATCTTACTCTGGATCATCAATGATTGATTGATGGAAGCTTTGGCTATCACTATTTCGGCATTATTCAAAGATATGCTTATAACTCGACAATTTATGCACTGTTTGACATTGTTTGACTAGTTTCAGACTCATTGGAAGGCACGGAACATTACAGTATATACAGCCTACAGTTTTTGGCTGTTTGGTATGTCTGGCTTACGGTTTTCAGCCTTATTTTAGACATACTTTGTATTTTGTCTTGTACCATTTATAATGCTACATGTTTTATTGTTCTGTCACCGCGGGCCACCATATCACTATGCAGAGAATGGGCAAGCCAGTGCATCCTAGCATTATTTTAGACTGTACTCCCTTTGTAAATCTTGAAACAGGCCAATGGAGGTGTGACAAAAGAGATGTAAGTAACAAAAGCCTGCAAAGCAGGCTGCTGGGTACAAGCAGCTCAGGATCAGACTCAGCAGGGTAGTAAGTGATAGCTACAAAATAGATTGTTAGTGGTTGATGCTGTAGATAAGGGTATAAATGAAAAAAAGAATGATTTAAGGATGATAGTTGGAGGTTTGAGTGAGCAAGGCTAGTAGCTGAAATACTTAATGTTTTTGTGTAAAACTGGTGTATAATCACCCTTAGAAGCTATTACCCAGAGAGGGAATAACAAGGGATAAATGGTGGGATGGACTAAGAGATGGTCATATATATACTTCTATAATTGAGCCATCTTACATTTTGTATTTTTGTCTTACCTTTTCAATATAGCTTGTTTTAACAAAATTACTTCACAGAACTCTTAAAGATAATTACAAATAGCTTATATTTTATTTCTAGACTGTTGTGTAGACTGTAGAATATATTATTAAATTTATATGTTTTAATGAGAATGTGTATTCACCGAGCCAGCAGTCTGATCTATTTGTCATCCAGTTGATTGGAAATTGCCCTAATGCATGATCCCTTTTTGTCAGCTGATGCTATGTGCACTGCCAGCTAGCATCAGCAAAAAATAAGGTGATACGGAACTTGGAATATTTGCTTCCCTTTTCAGTAATTACCTAGTGTAGTTCTGAGACTTATTTTCTATCCTTTACAATATTTTTGTTCTATTATGGCACTTGCTCAACTCAGTAATGTCAGAGTACCTGGTCTCCTGAATGATGATTTTGATTTCTTGAGCCATTTCTACATTCCTTCCACAATCAAATGTTTTAACTTGCCTCTCAGAATTAGAGTATCCCAAAATAGAAACATCAAATTATTCAATGACAAAAGTATAGCACAGACTATCCTAGCTCATGACACCTGAGTACCTCAACCCAATGATCTTGATGTTGGCCCTCCTCTTAAACCACCTTTCCTCTATTCAAAAGAAGAAGTCAAAGCATTGGCTAAGTGTCCTAAATATTGTGAAGTAGTAAGTCTGCTACATCCATCTTTAATGGCTCAGATTGTGGCCATCAAATCCAAAGAAAAAAATATCTCAGCTGAGCAAGTGCACAGTTATAAGATAGATATTGAGCATAAAGAAGAATGACAGTGATACGGCGGCCTGCCATGACGGAACAATAAAACATGTAGCATTACAAGCTGTACAAGACAAAATACAAAGTATGTCTAAAATAAGGCTGAAAACTGTAAGCCAGACATACCAAACAGCCAAAAACTGTGGGCTGTATGTACCGTAATGTTCCATGCCTCCCGACAAGTCTGAAACTGGTCAAACAATGTCAAACGGTGCATAAATTGTCAAGTTATAAGCATATCTTTGAATAATGCCAAAATAATGATAGCCAAAGCTTCCATCAATCAATCATTGATGATCCAGAGTAAGATCTTGATGGGAATGATAAGCAAGATGTGGCTGTGTCAAAAGAAGCTGATTCAATCATGGAGAGATCTGCAATCAAAGATTAGGCTGAAAATAGCATGGCACTCAGCAGCCATCAAAATAGATTAGACTAATACTATCTAATCCCAGATCAAGATCCAAATACTGAAATCAGTGTAAATTAAGGATTGATGGAATCAATCAAAGATCCTGGATCACAATCTGCAATCAGCGCATCAGAACCATCAAACCTTTGTGACTTTCCTTCTTGGAGCCCTCCAGCACTCAATTATAGTGCTATCTCGCCCCCTTGGATACCTCTGAACTCCCCGGAACTGCGCAAATACAATGAAAGGACCCTTAGCGGGTCCTGGATGGTGGAAACATGGGAACCGGAGGCCGGAAACAGCCTGAAACTGGCTGCCAAAGCAAAAACTTTCAATTCAGTAAATTTTATTGAATTGACCCCTAACCGGCTCAATCTTAACCAGCACCCAGACCAATAGGAGGTCTGTGGACATGCCAATCGTGCGTGGTCTGTGCGCAGGGAAAGGGGTATAAATAGGACAAGGAAAAGGAGGACCAAGCTAAGAAAATACCTGTGCAGCTCGGGGTCCCCAGGGAGTGGACTACTTAGGCTAATCAGTAAAGTACTTCAGACTAGCTTTAATAAAGCTTATTGCCTACATTTGTGTGAATTAAATTTGCTCAAATCAAAGCTTGAACTTTGTTATTTCAGAGACCATTTATATTGTGAACTGCTTCAGTTCATTATAACTATAGAATAAAACTACAAAAACCATTACAACTTCATTACAAGTGTTAGTTTCTGGGTCATGGCTCCACAAAACTTGTGAAAGTAAAGTTTAGTTGTCTACACTAATTAGAGTCCCTCTGATTAGTTCAACAAACCCTACATTTCGCATCAACAGACTCATAGAAAATGGGTCAACACCATTGGCATGACAAATGCAAAGGACAATGTGCTTGAGCAGAGCATCAATGCCTCTATTCCAACAATTTACTTGATCAATATTGCCAATTGTATGATCCATCCACTGAACTTCTTTACTAATATCAACATCAACCTGGTTAACACTAGCTCATCTACAGTTGTTACTAGGACATGCCAGCCCTATGCTGTTACAGATGCTCCAGCTGAAAAGGTCTTGGTTTTAGATCTGCTTAAAATGATATTGGTCTGGGGCAAAGATGACAAGCCATCCTCTCTATCTCCCCTCCTATAGTTGAAAGCAACTGACAACCTTCTTTGTGCCCTTCAGGAAGTCTCTTGCCCTCCAGTCTTGTCTTATCCAGAAACTGGACCCTCATCAGACTCTACCAATTATGCCATCGAGTTTGCTAAACATCGCAATTTTTTTTAAACAACTCAAAAAATTTTGAAAGTACCTACTTGATCTGGTACCAATTTGAGCATGAGGCTTGCTATGATCTACTTATGAGGGATATTGTTTTCTCTTGGAACAGGTATGCAGCGCAGGCAGATAATATTGTCAAGTCCCACAATGCTACCATGCATGCCATTGCTAACTCAGGTTGGAGCTCTCCCCAGCAGTTTCCTGCCAAGCTTGCATGTTTCAATGGGATCTTGGACATGGCTGGTGCGTGGACTAATTTTTGTAACCAGTCCTTTTGAGATACTATGCCCGCTTGCCTCATTTGTGAAAAACCACACCATTTCTCAGAACACCCAGCTGAGACCAAATCATTTGACAATGGGAAATCCTAGTTGAGGGATGTCAGATTATCATGATCAAGCCATTTAAGAGAGTTCCATCCAAATAAATCTGTCTCTTATGGAATCTTAACAAAAAATGTGATAACAAACATCAAGGAGACCAAATTCATGTTTGTACCTTATGTGGAGGCCCTCATAGAGCACTTTCTTAACAGGAAGTTCTGTCTCTGAAGTATACCCATGTAATCTGCTTGGGGATGAAGTTCTGCCCTACAAAAGCTTTTATAATGTTGTTCACTTCCAAAAACCTCTTTTGAATTCCTCTCTTATTAATAATGCTCTTTTCAATCTGGTCGTGCATCCTTACAACACATTGGCATTTGAACACATGCTTATTAAACATGATCTATCTGATTCCTATCCTTATCTGGTTTGAAACCTAATCTATGGGTTTCCACTTGGCTCTCTCCCAAATCTCATATGCTTAGTTTACATAAAAAATCATTCCTTAGTTGATCATTACTCAGAAGTAGTTCTTGAGTATATTAAAGCAAAGCTTGAAGCTGGACAAATGTCTGGGCCCTACTCTTTTGGAGTAGTCAAGTGCATTTTACGTGGATCTATCTATGTTTCTCCATTCATTGTTGCAGAGCAGAATCAAAGCCCCAATAAATCCCCTGAATTTTGTGTTTGCCAAAATCTCTCAAAAGGTGACCGCATTTCAGAGATGCCCTCTGTCAACAGTTTTTTGAACAAGGAAGATTTTCCCACTTGATTTGACATGGCTGTCAGAAGACTTCCATTTTTAAAAACCCAGAGTTCTCTAGAGATATCTGGAAATTTCTGAGATGCTTCCACACCTTCCAGGAAGTACTGCATAGTCATTCTCATGCCTCTGCCATCCACACTGATGTGCCATGCCACAGCAGAGGAATCCTTAGACTTGTTCTCTTTGGATTTTCCTCTGCCAGGTGATTAGTTATATTTTCTGTCATACTGTACTGTTTCTAATAAACTTTGGATTTTTCTCTGCCAGTT